>CM023201.3:57654280-57796915 GCA_004115045.4 Sinella curviseta
TGGTCATTAGCATTACAGAAACAGTATATTATCTTCGTCATCATTCTCATCATCTTCTGCTGCAGCAGCAGCAGCAACGCAAACAAACTACTATCATCAATCCTCTTTTTCACAATTCAACTTGTATGTTTTCAAATTTATCGTTATACATAGATATTTTTTTCAGTCTGCTGCTGCAGCGGATAATTCTGTCCATTTGGTTGTGTGACCATTGCAGCGTGAAATGCGAAGAGGATGCTTTCTTTCATGCTGTCCTATTGTACTCCCGGGTGTCAGTCAGTCATCAATACTCATTTCCTCTTGGACACCCAGTCATCATCTTCGGTTGAGAGAAATGCATTAAGTCATGTTACCAACCAAAATGAAAAAAATAAGGTTCGTTCATGCATTCCATCCCTTGGACCCACCTTGACTTCTTTATTATTCTTTTTTTTCTGCAAAGAATGAGCTATAATAACAGAACTGTCATGATTCGAGAAAATAACCCCCTCGACTTAATCTTCATAAAGTTCGTCTTACTTTTTCCATCATCACCGTTGCGTTGGATTGACTTGGGCGGATGCATCAAAAAAAAGTTGTGCAATACCAGCAACTCCCAAAGTTTGCATACCAAAAAAATCTACTCCCACGACCATCCTAGGACACATTGTGTTTCTTAATCCAACCAACCAACGCTGTCATTAATAATAAATAACAAAGAAAAAACGTCATTTTCCCTTTTGCCATCTCCTCCATAAAGTCATCTTTATCCTTTTTACTACAGGTCAAAAAAGCACCATTGACAATCATGAAGTCTTTCTACTTATTAGGCATACCATGCAGCCAAAAAGTTTGCAGACATTTTTCCATTTTTTATTAACGACATTCTCTCCGTCCCATTTTGTGGTCATCTTTAATCTCAACTAATCACACTACGGAATCTTAATGCAGGAATACAATGTTCTCGGTTCTCCGTACACAATTTCGGTTAGTTCATTCGTAAATCGACAACGAGCTTGTATGAAGGTACCCTTTTTTTCTTTGAAGAAACATCCGCAACGGAACCGTAAGGTAAATAAGGACGCTCATTCAGTGAGTGTTGCTCATTATTATGATTACAAGTTTGACAGAGCTTTGTTTACTTGCGCATTATCCTCAGGCCTTCAATTATATAACGATGTAGCCGTGCTTATGAAAAAATTGCTGGTTGTTCATATTAATGATGTTCACTATGAGACTTTTGCCATCGGAGGATCACAGCAGGCATCATGCAAGCATGCATGAATTCCGTCGTCGTGCCACTGCGATGCAGTGTCGTCCTACCGCGGAAAAGACATTTATTCGCCTAGACTTTCATGAAGTGAAGTCGAAGACTATAATAATAATTATGACAAGAATGATGTGGTGAGTATGATGGATAACTATGTTATTTCGTACTTCACCTTTACGTACCTCAGAAAGTCTTCAAAAAAATATTTCTGCCCAGTCACAGTTATGATGTTGTTACATACCACCACCGCCACCACCACCACAACAACAACAAAGACAACGCAAACATTCATTCTCAACAGCAATAGCAGCAACAACAAGTGTCGATGAGGAGTAAAACCACAAGTCGACAAGGAAGCATAATATAATATCGGCAACAGCTTCATCAGTATCACAAGTAGCAGCATTGGTAAAAGAAGATGGGCTCTTTGGCTTTTATTTAAACATTTTATGGTGAAGTCAAAAACATATAGAAATGCACACAGGTGTCGATTCCTGTTGTGGCACTTTGCAGATTGATACATGCAAAAATTGCAAATATATACAAACATTCTCAAAAAGTCAATTGCACTTGTACGGTTGCTTCGGCAGACGGGCACACAAGTGGCATGGCTTGTGTGACACGATGTAATATCAAGGTTATCTACCATATCATTGTACACAGAGGTTTGTGCATCTGAATTGTCAAATGTAATCTCTCAAGATGAAGGGCAAGACGTGTGGAAAGCTGAAGGAGGCAAATTCTTTCACAGGCCACAATTTCACAGCGAATTAATTCAGACCCCTAACTCACGAGAGGTGAGTGAAGAAAAAATGTCATTAAGTAGTAGTAGTCAGGTAAGTATATATAAGATGTAGCAAATCTTTCTATTCTACGCACTACCCATGCCATTCCGACGAGACCGAACAAAGTATGCATTTATTTTCAAAATGTGCAAATATATACTTGCTATACCTATTTGTGTATTGATGATATAATAATAATTACTATTTACTACGGCCACTCAAAGAGTCCACGCAATGCATTTTTATTTTCATCACGATGATATGCCATTTTATTTTACCCTAATAAGTCGCACGCAGACTTCCGTCTTACTATAACACGGGTTTGTGAAAAATAAAAAAAGTTAAATTGAGGAATGGTCATGAAAGGAGAAGAGAATAGCAACATTATTGTGCGCTATACACTACAACAGCATATAGGATAGCGCGATGATAATGATGACTGATTCAAAGTTAATGCAATAACGCCACTACACCTTGATTATTACAAAACAACAGCAGCACAAGATGGTTTTAAGTCGGTGCCGTATGTGCATACCTAGATATTATATGCATGCACACCACCACTGACACCGCAGCAATATGTGGGATGTTCGAGCATACTCTCTCACCGGCTTTAACAACGCTCTTCCCATTTACAATTCTATCATTTATTACAGGCTACCGCGATGCATATATTTGTATGTATAGCTTGGCCCTTTCTATATGCCATTTAAAGTATAAGGTTAGACGAAGACACGATAATCTTGGTTAGTTCACATTTTTCTCTCCTTTCGAACAAAACATTTCGCAACAGCATCACCACCACCGCCACAACATCACTATATACTTCGGTGACTCCCACAAGCTTGCCATTTTTCTCTATAAAAATATCAAAAAAGTTTCGCATCTGTTGCTGGGGTTTACTTCACATCAGTGCTTTCTACAGTTTGCAATTTCAAATGGCTTAGAAAAAAAGACGAATGGATTTCGTTATCTGTAAGGCTGCTGTGTTGTATGTATGTGTGCGTATTTACGCAATACAGTGTAACAGAGGAAGAGTAACTGATTAAATCCTGAATAGAGCCTACATCATGTCCCGGAGGGAGCGATAACAGGAAGGAAAAAGGACATCTCTGGAGTCTGCCGGAGTGACAATACAAATCCATCGACTTTCGCCATTCACTCCTCCTCCGCCAAATTTCGCAAGAAGAGAACAACAGCCAACAGCAGAAAAGCATTGTTACATCTTTTTGTTACATGGACAGTGACAGATTTTTTTAAAAGAAAGAATTCGCCATGAAAGAGTAGAAGCGAAAAGCAATAGAATTTTTATGTATTCTCTTGACGGTTGGGCTGAGATGTTGTCAAAAGCAAACGTCTAGAAGCGAAGAGAGAGAGAGAGAGAGACAGAAAGAAGTACGGTCGACAGTCGACGTTGAATTGACAGAAGAAAAATGGAAAGAATTATCAGAGATAACAATACAGATAAACCTTAAAAAATAGATTTTTTGGACGGGTACGGGAAAAACTGCCATTTCCACCTTTAAGATCGTGTGACAACAATTGTCTACATACATACATCTAGCTATTTTTTGGTATTTACGAATGTTGTCTGCCCTTTTTTGTTTATTCCAAGAAAAGGCGAAATAGAAACTAGTAAAAAGTTATGTAGTCGTCGCATTACATTCCATTCGAGTAACAAGAACAACGGCAATCCTCAAATGAGAAGAAGCAGCTGCCGCTTTGTCTTTCGATTCAAGTGAAGAGTGCAGAGTACAAGTGTGTGTGTGGTATGTGTGCATGATATGTTTTTGGTTTTCTTTCACCATCCTCGAATCCTCATCACATCACGGACGGCCAGTTTTTTGGTCTTTTGTTGTCGGTAAAAGTGGAAAGGAGCTTTTTAGCAGCGAGTAGCAGCAGCGGTCTCATGTTCATTCAGAGACTTATGAAAGTTGTACCCCAAGAGACACCAGAGACCATACTCCAGCATCAGGAAAAGTAGTACAGAAAGTGGTAAAGGGAAGGAAAATCATATACAACGACTTGAGTAGCAGCAGCACACACCTCTGCATCATTTTACTTTTTCCTACATGCTTTCTTCATTCATCGCTCTTGCAAAAAATAAAACTTGCAGATTCTGCGAAAACACCTTGTTTGCGTAAAACATTGAAATAGCCCTTTCGGAAGCGTGTATGCATGCATGCATAATAATACATGCTTATATATACGAGGAGTACATTGCTTGGAAGTTTGGACCCCCATTGGGCCTTGCAGTAAAAAAATCTTTGTTCTCCTGTGACAAAAATAATGGTGGCGGATGAATACCAAGACTCAGGAAGCCATAAGTGTGTTGTGCAGCTATATAGTTTAGTTTGGTGAAGAAAGGGAATTCGGAGAAGGCTTCTATTGTACCATTGACTACTATCCGATCTTAATCTTAACTACAGAGAGAGCGTCCTTATACAACTACAACCTACATAAGCGCCTTTGGGCTTCAAAAAAATACTCCCAACAGAAGGATTTGCATGCTTTCAAAGACTACCGATCTCTTCATTGATTTGGACTCATTTTCACGCCTGCAGAAGCGGAAAATCCCTAGAGAAGTTTTGTCCAGCCAGCCAGCCACCAAATTTCGCAGACTTGAACTTAATATCGCGCACATCTTGCTTCCACACACAAGCTTTAATAATATACACGTGGTTGTATAAGGTGGAGGATTCTCTCTGCTCCTGTGAATCTTGGCAAAGTCCAATACAGAGCAAAAGGTGATGCTACATATTACATGACATTATAAGCAAGTTACGATGATAAGATAAAATATTTACCAGGCTGGTTCGGTGTTTCATGCGATAAGGCAGCATAACTGCACATACTCTTGAACCTTAACGGCGACCACGCCAATGAACGTAAAGGCACATTATTATGCCACTTTTCCCAGAAATGTGTTATTGCCACCACAGTTTTTTAACGAATATACTTATATGGCTCTTCATTACTCCACGTATATCACCTCAAACTTAAAATGTTTACGGCTCTGGAAGCACTTACATGTATGCTCTGTCAAGTGTAATCGGAATTTCCTTTCCCAAAGTCGCCGTTTAGCAGTATATAGCATGTTGAATTACACACGAAGAAAGTAGAAGTAGGGAAGGATAAAAATGTGTTCTTTGTAACAACTGACAGATGTGCTATTTACAAAAGAAACGTACAAAAAAAGTCAAGTATGTTTCGCCAATGGACTATTAGTTATATTGGACAAGGCTCCTCTTCGTATATAAGGGATTTTATATTCCTTGTAGTGATTTTTTTACTATTATTTTGTCTTGACCATTGACTTTCCGATTTATTTATTTAATGGTCAATTTCGCCGTGTCTCGCCTGTCCCCTTTTTCCTGAGCATCCTTTTTTAGTGGAACAAGTTACATCAAATGGGACGATAAGGAAATGTCGAGGGAGATAATTTTGGTGTCCTTGATGATCATACAACCATATCGTGGTTGAGGATTTCACTGAGCGTCTTACCTTTCACTTTAGTAAGCGTCCTTGCTTGGCATTCACCTCACACGTGTTTTAACGACATTGGGAAACCGATTTAGAAAGCACACAACATAATTTTTATACACATGTAAAATAGATTGTATTGGTAGATCGTAAAAAAGTATAAGGTTGCATAAAATGCCGCAATACACACGACTCAAGTTATAGTTCAGACATATAAAATGAGCAGAAACTGTGCCATTAGGATCCATAATTTAGGAACCGTGTTCCCAGTTGAAAGCTCATAGCATCCAAGATGCAAGTTGTTATCCAATGGCAAATTGGAAATACATTTTCCCATTACTGGAAAATAAAAAACCTTTCAAGAATGAATTTAAGCTTTCAGGATTTACAACATTGCAGCCGTACAAAACGTATCCATATCACATTCGCGCCGCACTCTCTAAATTATGTATGCTGACTGTACAGCACATGTCCTGTGGTAATTTCGGCACTTTATTTGGAACGCTGAAAAAGAGATTGAATATGCACATATATTTATACGCAGGATAAGTACAAGTTTTGCGAATTTTATAGGATCAAGCGTAATATCGCAGTTTGATTCATGCTTGCCATAATATTTCAACCCTTTTGTCTTTGAGAGTCACGGTTGCCAAATCGGAGGTTCTTCACATTTCGTCAACATCTTCTCACAGCACCAGAAAAAAACGATGATGATGATGAAGCACTATATTGGCATGGCTGGTGGCTCTATAAAGTGCAATTTTTTGTGCTTCTTGGAGAATGAATGTTTTTCTTTGGGTTGAATGTTGAAGAGAATTTGAACAAAAGGGGAAAAATATTTTGCTATTTTAGGTATTATAATTTGAGGAGGAGGAGGAGGATGATATGAAAATGATCAGTGATCACAGTAAATCAAAGCACGTTTATTATGATTGTATAGCCATCATCAAGGACATTAAAATTATACTCGTGATCTTATCTTACATGCAGTCGCATGACTTGTTAATAATACGGTCATGAGGGAAGCAACGTGCTTGACGAAGAGAATGAAATAAATACCAAGCATATTATAATATACATTCCTGACACGCTTGATGGATCTTCTTTTGGCAAAATAAAAAGTTTCAAGGTTCCCTTAATAATAATATGATATACCATTTGCAATTTTTTTTGGATACATTACATGCCTACGCAGAAGAGGCACTCTAAACTTACTTATTTCATCTATTATGATGTGACGACACAAAAACTCTATATCCGGTTTAGTCATTGATTAATGACGTATCATTTTCTGTCTAATTATTGTCAACTGAAACTTTTTTTTATTGATGCTCCTACTCCTTCATCGTTAACAATTAAATTGATGAAAACCATACACTAGAAAATATATATAAAAAGGGATAGTTTCAAGTACGTGATCATGTTCAAAACATGACATTTCTTGGAAGATTTTTTTTGCACATTACATCCATCCCTCATGTCGTATTATAAATGGTTACATAAAAATAATGAGCTTCCAGCTTAACATTGATTGTCATTAACTAAGTAATGATATGTTATTATTAAGAGGTAATCATTAATATCATCATACGTCTTTATATAAAAGCGATAAATTAATTGTTGGAGTGTGAATGGAGGAAAAGGACGTAGTGGAATTTTTGTCCCCTAATGAGGTTCATACTAACGATACTACATTTTCAAAACATCTTCGGAAAACTATATTGTCAATTTCTCCAATTATCGAATAGAGATTAATTAACGATGATGCTACACAATCTGTATGAAATACAACAAAGAAGTGTCCTTGATACTTTTTTGTACTTAAAATTGTAACACAATGCCGTATTATATCCTTCCTAATTGAATTTTCTATATATGTTAACAGATGGAGATGTCAAAGGGATTCCTAATGTCCTTGGCTGTTTTGGTATTAGCCACGGAATTCACGGGATGTCAAAGTGCCTTTCTCCATGAAAGCTGTGAGAAGAATGCGGACTGTTTTGCGGAGCTATCCCAGTGTGACGAAACTTTCAAAGTGTGTACGTGCCGACCATATTCGGTAGAGTACAATGCTACAACGTGCCTTCAAGGTAAAAGAAACCCCATGTATACAACAAAAGACAGATAATCCTTAAAGAAGCTCTTCATCAATTTTGAGAAATCCGCTGACTGGTCTATTTAAACCCTAGTTATAAATGTCCACCTTGCACAATGTTTTCATGAATACATTCAATGTGTTGGACACTATCAACTACATATTATACACGCATAGAAAATCAACCTTGTCACTGCACGTCTTCATACGCAAAAAGCCTCCTGTGTACACTTGGCATTTTCACAGCGGCCAAATCTAAACCTGAATTCAACCAAGTGGAAGTGACAAGCAAGAATCCATTAAGTAGGCAGTGATGTTGTCAATACAAGTATGTGGCTGGGGAGAGGTCACTGATCAATATCAATATAGAGCGCTAGACTAAATATTGTCATGTGTGGAGGCATTTATAGGCGGATCCTATTTTTAGAGTTATTATTTAGGCATGTTCAATGTCGTAAAGGAAAGTATGAAAAATTGGTCACAAGTTACATATTGGCAACAATGTTTGAAAATGTATTGACCATCGATATTTATGTATATACATTTCTTGGTATATTTACGGTATAACCTGACTTGTAGGTAATTAAGTGCGTTGTGCACAGAATACAAAATCTGGTCACAGTCCGGTCAGGGCCAAGTGTTTCGAAACATCTGCAGTCTACGTCTACGCGTACAATAAAACTTTGCGTATTAAGTAATATTTTTGTTTGTAGGTATGTAACATAAGTTCGTTTTTTGTTTTTGCCTAACTTTTGGAGTTTTCCAAACTTCCTAAATTGTCAATACATGCTGTAACGTATGTACATATTTTTTTGTGTAGGATGATTTCGGATGTCTATACCGACTAATCCCCAACTCCCTTTAGTATGCAATGCGTGCTCTAGCAAAAGGAAAAGATACTCCATCAACTTGTCTAGACGAATATTTATTTATTTCGACACAAAGAAATGCAATTTGGGTAGTTTGCTGTTATTTGTAGGTACGATGTTGAGAAATGTATTCCATGAAGCATAATTTTCTCAATCAGATTAGCTACAATCACAAAAATTTCTACAAAACCAATGTAGCAAGTTTTCCGTAATTATGAAACATGTATTTGGCTCGTTAAAACAAATTGCCTCATCTCTGCATCATGTGAAGAGTAGGTAATTTATGCAATTTTTGCTTGTCATCCTCTCTTTATGGGCTTCCACCAGCAAAAGTGTCAACAAAACAAAGCCACTTGAGGCACGTTCAAATCTGAAGCTCTCTAAACGACTCGGCTGGTGTCTGAACTAGATTTTCCTTTCACATTCACGTGCAGCTAATATTTTCACGAATGATTTGCGATGATAGGTATATAACCGACTATGTATTTGTTTTTCCTTGGCGCATATTAAACGTATGTATCAACTTTCCTTTTATTTAGTGCTAGAAACACTGCACAGACCCGCTAGAAATAATTAAGCCAAAAACGATACCTCTGTGAAAATAAACAATTTTGCAAATAAAATACGTGACACGATGCACCATATTCCATGTTGTTCAATACAAAATTCCAAATTCTACCCAGTTGTAATTTGCTTCTGGCATTTCAGAGAGACCCACTTTAAAAGGGAGCACACGCCTTCTCATATTCAGGGAAACGAACCAGAACTTTTTCTCATTCATTCCTTTCATTTTATTACATTCCCATTCCCAGAGTGGTCTATTATTACATATTTACTTTGATTGCTTTACAGGAACGCTGCTGGGGTTTGAATGTAAGACGGATGCACAATGCGCCATCAAAGTGCCTACGAGTGGATGTATCAATGGCGTATGCTCCTGTGAAGATGGATTCGTAGCTTATCGTCGACACACATGTCTCGCCCGTAAGTCTCTCCTCCAATTTTACAGTAATATTCACACAGTGAAAAGAAGCCGAGGAAACTAGATATTACTCGATGTTGTGTGGCGGCCTATTTTTTAAAAAGGGAAATATATAGGTTTCGCATAAAAGAGATAAATTCTCATGTTGATATCGCGCGCATCGTACACACAACATTAGATAGCTTTTGAAGAGATGCTTTTTTTGCATGAATCTTGTCATTACTTCCATTACTCAGGACAAAATCAGATAATCAGTCTTGTGTGCCTAATCTTGCTCTACCAAACAAACTGCTTGATCATCTTGCACATACTTTCTCCTTTTACTGTTGATGCAGATGCTATAAATTTAGTCGTTTTAGGCAAAATAAGCAGCTCGTCATGTTGCTGTGTATTCTTATTTTCCCTCTAGCTAGAAAATTTTATTATTTGCATTTTCTCGGCAATGTCAGTCAGTCAAGCCAAAAATCTATCTCGTCTCGACTTTCCTAGTCGGATTGGAGTATGTTTTATGTTTATAGGGAAATATAGAGCATACTTAATAAAGTGTGGTGTCGTAATCAAAATAATAATATTATCATAATAACAACAAGGCGTGTATCCAGCCATGCATCTTTTTGCTCTGTCTATCTCTTTTCTTTCGTGTGCTGTTGCTGCCGCCGCTTGCTCCTTTCTCATTTTTCCAGTTTTTAAGCCTTTACATCATCAGATGCACTCCATAATACTTTTTGTGCCAGATGTAGAGATGGGAAATATACAGAAGAGAAAATACTTGTAGGGAAAAGTGTTTCGTTTTTTTTGCGTGCACATCTCCTCGATGCCTCTCTCTGGGTATTGCATGAAATTAGATCGTCCTTGTGGATTTTCTCCTTCTTTTCTCCTAAAAAACGCAACGCAACGTGACAAACTCTTTTCCATCGTACTTTTTGATATACCGTGCTTCTTACTTATTAAGCTGACATTAACTTTAACACAAGATCATACTATTAAAAGTTGTTCGTGTGGAGATCCTGTTGCAAGAAATGCTCTAGGGAATGTCGTCGTACATGAATGAAAATAAGCTCACCGTACAAAAGGGGGCCGCATTACACGAAAAAAAGGAAAAACTTTCACTCTTTGAGAAAACAGACGCAGAGTTTTTTTTCTTTTAAAGAATACACACACAGCGTGCTTAAAGAGATTCCCTATTGTTTATGATTGTTAACTCCCGTGTTTTGTCCTACGTGTCTGTAGTTTGGCAACTTTTTTGTACTGTGAAAGTATATATAGCGGTGAGATGGGATTGAAGGCGTACCATAAATATTTTATTGTGGGTAGTTTCCTCTCTTGTGACAAAGGAAGACTACACAAAAAAAAGATATGAAAAATCTGTTTGCTGCCGGAATATCCGCTTGATGTCTTGTGTGAATAATTCTTGTAATTCGTAACTCAACTTTTGGAGGCAAAGATAAATATTGCATTTTTTATGAAAGATTCACAAATATTGATTGAGTCTCGGGAGAAAAGCAAGTAAAAGTTTCTCTGGAAGGTAATGGTAATGTAAAGTGATAAATTTTTTTGCTCAGCGTGTTGACTTCCGATATGGTCTGTGTACATGTCGTAAGCAACTGCTTTCTATTCATGCTTTGTAAATTTTTACCGTGTGATGAAGAGACGTATCGTTTCGCCACTTCCCACGATTCCCAAACCATAATTCACCAAAATAAGATACAATAAATATCAGCTCCTCCTGGTATTGTTAGATACGTGGAATGTGTTCGCATCTCCGTTTATCGGATTTTTTTCCTTCTCTGGGAATTTCCATTGAATTGAAATGGAATAAAAGCATACCTTATTTTTCAATCTGCGTATCTTCGTTTCTTGGGACAAAGTATATTATTGAAAATTAGATTTTCAATTACACCAATTCATATGAAAACGGTAGAGTGGAATAAAGGAAGCTGCAATACCAGTCAATGTGCTCCAAACTAGTATACGTTTTTGATCAATGCACTTACTAAACAACTGCGCTGTTTTAAATATAATTTTTATTATTATTACTCTCTCTCTCTAAAGACTTGAATTTGTCGTTAGACATTACGTAAATGGAGAGAGGTATAGAAAAGAGGGATATCGACTTTACCAAGGGTGCATGGGTTATTAAAAGGGGAAAGAAGCACTAACGCCGAATATGAAAGTGAACATTAGTGAAAGTCGGATTAGTGTCTATACAGAAGAGTATAATCAGCTTATATTCTAAGACACAAGAGAATATAGCTGCAGAGGAAGAATTGTTGTTCCAGTGAGCACGTAACCTAGCTCATTATTACTTCCGATGCAGCATGATCACGTATTTTTAAAAGAAATCGTCATCAATTCCAAGAGAACGCATCCGTTTTTTCAACGAAGTCTATAAGGCTTCCATTTAAAATTTGGAAATACTGACTATTTTTAAAACACTGGTGGAGATGATGAAACATGTAGCTCCCACAAGATCTCAACGTGCTTCCAATTAACAGGCGCAAGAAATTATATATCCAAAAAGAACTTTGTACTACTTTCTTTTCCTTCACCTTTTGACCTAAATTAAAGCTCTTATTCTGCAATTACGTATTTTGATGATTCACGTATGTTATATAGTTCTCTTTATAACTCCACTTGCTTTTATATACTCGGTGATTAACTATTTTGAAATATGAAAACCGGATAAGACACCGTCACCACACACTTCACTATAAGGAAAAAGTGTGTCATCTCCACGTGAAAATTCCGAACATCATCTTCACATCCCACCTTCTCCCGGAGCTATAAATTGAGTCACATGGGTAATAATTTTTCCAAGGTTGAAGGCGCCTATAAAAACGCACAAATTCCAGAATATCTATAACACGAGCGTCAGAGAAAACAACATTTTTTTCTTTCAAAGTTTCAGGGTCTTTCTAATTTCTTAGGTATATTCATGTCGTCAACTACTCATTCATTGTACGCATGATAATAATTTTATATTTTTATTACGCTTGACTGGCTCCAAGCTATATTATTTGATACAACATCGTAATTAATACCATTAACGCGTGAAAGTTTATGAATAACAAGCCTGTATGATAGAATATTAATCAGATTTCGTCAAACTTTTTGTGTTCCAGTATGTTTGTATCGAAAGTTATGAGGAGGCACATGGCACAAAAACCTGAACAAATTTACACGTTGGTAAACATATGTATTAAGTATTTGAATGGGTTGTATGATGAGGTTGAAATGAGAGTGTGTGGTACTTATTCTCAGAAAAAACACAAAGGGAGAGTACCAGGAAATTCTTCAGACGTAGATTGAAGTACAAGTGGCTACTAACAAGGAGCAATGGTTTCCGCAAATAACGACATCGTTGACACTGGTGTTAATGACTTTTTGAAATCTAATTAATTAGCCCATAGTTGTAGCAATATGTCTGCTATTGTGACGTAATTGATAAAATGTTCTGCATGGAATATTCAAGAACAACCAATAAACATTTCGACGTTCACGACTTCTGCTGATGATTCACTTCAAAACAAATCATACAAAATATATTGACGATATAAAACAAAGTAAAGTAATTGAAGTTGGCAAGAAGCCCTTTATGTCAATTTACCTTTTGTTGCCTGATGGCGAACAAAGCAGGTGCTTACATCTGTATGAACGTTGCTTATTACTACACATTTGTTTTCTCGTCTCTTACACCGTCAGTGGATAACAGATTTGGCAATAGCTACGACGGCTACGCAATTATTCCCCAGCAAAAGCTGAAACGGCTCGTTAAAGTTTTATCTCTACAGTTTTTCAGCATCAACAAAACTATTAGCAATTGGATTTTCAAATTTCTTTCGTAAGTGTACCTACCTACGCAAGTAGTCATTTAAGTGCGAAAGAAAGTTTGACTTTTTAAGTATTCCGTAATGGCTATTCATAGCACAAACCGTCATTCAGTATCACACTGGCTGGATTAGTACTTGATTTGAGTGGTCCTTTATTACAGAGTTCATTCGTCCTTCATTCCTCCTTAAAAACAGCTGGCTATAGTGTTCGTAAGAAGTACATGTACATGGTATGTGGGCGTGATAAGTTGGCTTAAACTTATTTGGTCGTTGGACAAACAAATTATATAACTTGTTAACTCTGATAATTAAGGTGAAACATGATGCCACAATGCCACATCAACACGAAATACGAAACCAAGAGTCATGGTTGATGTTAGACTTTTGGTACGTAAGGGAAGTGGATTCAAAAGAGAATTCTCAGATTTCCCCTTTTTACTTTTAGATGACAGTTTGGTGTATCGTTTGAAATATTGCTTTTTGATCTCCACGTGCCTCATGTACCGACAATATTTGAAAATTTCGATGATCACAGGGGAAAAAGTAGGAACTAAATTGGAAAACTAACGACGTTGACTAATTGAAATAAAAATACCGTGTACAATTTCTAAAATTAGTGAAAAATATTTAAAACATTTATACCACGCCTCCAACACGTTTACATTCATTAAAATTCTAAAAAGAATTTAGTAATTACAAACTAATAGTTTCTTGGAAAATATGCCAATTTCCGCCAAAAGCCTTTTAAAATGGACTTCAAACGGAATTTCAGGCGCTGTTCAACTTTCGTGTAATATACTGGAAAAAATAAGTATTTCACTTTCATGCCAATCCAGTTCAAACATGGGAGAGCAACCGCAGCTCGTTTGCTTCTTTTACTAGTTAAAAACATGAAAATGCTTTTACCGGAGAAAACATCTATCGATATATTTTTTACTATTTGAATAATATTCCGAAGGCCACCGTTGACAGTGGTTTGAAGGTTGTTTGACACTTCCGACATATCAAGATCGCTTTGTGCTTGATTGACTATATGCACTAATATTATTGACGATACACACAAATTTTAAAAACTACTTAAAACATTCTGCGTATATAAATGCATATGCGTATTATAATATGTGGGAAGTTAAGTGTGTTTTGATGATTTATAGAACACTGGAAATTATTGCACATAAGCGACAATGACGATTTAGAGGAAATGAAAATACCAAAATACAAATTTAATTGTATCGACTGTTGTTTGTTTGATCAGCTAAGGGAAATATTATGAAGTTTGCATTTAGATTAATTAATTTACCGAATGGATATTGTTTTCTGCATCGAAAATCGTAGAAAGCAAAATAATTTTAAAGTGTGCTTAAATTGACACAGAAGAAGCAAGGACATTTTCTTCCTAATCGAGCAACAAACAATAATTATGATAAAAGCATGGAGTTAATTGGAAACATGTGCGTACCTAAGCAGATTGTTACGGTGCATCAGATATTGGGGCTACTTGATGCATGCCAAAGTTTCTAGTTTAAAAGCAACCATCAAAAAAATCAAGGTCATTCTTGTTATCAATAGACGGCTGTGTGTATTCATGATGGTTTCCGCATTTTAGCTTTACTGACTTCCTTACAGTTTTTAGTTGTTACAGCAGTCATTTAGTTAAGTCTAGACCACATGCAACGTTAAATAGTGTGGAAAATTTTTTTCGCTCACATGTCCATGATATGGCGTAAAGGTTTTGATGTTATGGTGTATTAGGTATATATAAATATTTCACATTATTGCATTCTTTCGTTTACAAGAAAAACATTTCCGCAACTTATCCCTAGCTTTCTCCTCTTGGCTTGTTGGTTGAAAAAGTAAAATATAATATATAGCGCTGTGCTTTGGGCTGTAGTGGAAAATTAGAGAGTGGTGAGGTGAACAGAACAAACTTTTCTTTTGGTGGATGGAATTCGTATCAATTCTTATAATATTTTTGGCTCTAATATAAGCGCACGTTTTAGTTAGGTGGACACTATATAGTCTAATGAATGAATGTATGCACAATGCACCAGTGCTGCGCCACTATATATCCTTTTGTACGTTTAACTTAACTTTAGCACCAGTTTATATAGTAAGAAAAAAGCTTCACTTTTATTGAATCCTTTTTCCCTTCTTTCGTTTCTACTTCTTCATCCTATACATTTACTGCGTTCTGATTCTCAACAACAACACAATGATTTACTACCTAATAAGTGTCCAGCCATAGCTCACTTTTCATGCAGAAGAAGGGATCTATATAAAATTGTAGATATATCTTTAAACGTCAGTATCGTAGGTCTAGGTCTAAAAAGATGAAATACCTAGATGAAATATATATTTTTTTGCTGTTTCTCGAAAATATGAAATATTTCGCTGTAGGGGAGAAACTTTTATATATATTATTCTACTATTTAAACGTTTTCTCTCTCGGGTGGGAATGATGATGAGAAGAAGGCCAGAGGCAGTGAGTGGATATCTTGTGAAAGTTTATTTATTTTTCTTCACAATTACTCTCAAGCCTGAACTGAACAATGCTGAAGAAGAAGGCTGTTTCCAACTGTTTTTAATCGGGGAGTGAAAGATGTGATGTAATTGACATGGGAGTTTTAGCGCTGCGCCTTTTACGACTTTATATGATCCAATCTATCTCGCCGTTTCTTATCGTAACGTTTTTATCTTTGAACGGCTTAATGCTTTTCTTGTGTACATACATATTTTACAATAAACGCGTGTTTTTATCGGTTCATTTACGCTGCAGTTTGTTCGTACATGCATAATATTTGTAGTATACGCCATATTTATCCCTTGTGGATATTACGAAGAGGAGATATATTGTGCGTAATTCGAACTAAATTTATCATTTTTGACACACGACTGGAACCGGCCTTGATGCAGCCCCAGTCATGAATCATATCTATCATTACAGGCTTAAAGATCCATTTGGTAAAAAGTTAAACTTCAACATTCATTTTGGAAACTTGCCGACTGCAACATAGCCTCCCTTGAAATTTGCACAATAATTTATAGTGTGTGGTGTAAGGAAAGATAAAGTCAAATTTTACCTCTTGTTAAGCGTTAAACAGCAAGTTTTTGGATACATATATCATATATCTCTCAGTATTAATATTTTTATGATAACAGAATGACATTCAAATGCAACAAAGGCCACGGCGGCAGCAAGCAGCAGCCAAGTTTCGATACAGTCGAATAACAGCAAAGTATATAATTGTGTATGATTTATTTTTCTCTGCAGCTGCCAAACTTGGAGAAATCTGCTTCGACAGCAACCAGTGCAGTCTGGCGGACAAGGGAAGTCACTGCAAGTTCGTCGTGCCTCGGGTTTTCGGAAGATGCCAATGCCAGTCGGGGAAAGTGCTGGACGGGTTTACAAAGAGATGCCTGGGAAAGCACATAAGTACGTGCGGTAAACTTTCACTTATGCTCTGTGAATGAAATATATAACATATCTTACTTTCACCTCGCATCACAAGTTCAACATGAGAATACATGAGTCGACTTTTGAGATTTAAGCTCTTGTAAAATTAGCACGGAAATAATTCCAACAACGCATTACAATGCACAACTAATGGTATAAATAGGTACATAAAATATTTCATAGAACTGTTTCTCAGAACCATTGTCAATTGTGAAGTGCCTATCAGGAAAATTTTGCCCAGAAATAGCAAAATAATTCCTAATCCATATTATGATA
This sequence comes from Sinella curviseta, assembly GCA_004115045.4. Taxonomy (NCBI): domain Eukaryota; kingdom Metazoa; phylum Arthropoda; class Collembola; order Entomobryomorpha; family Entomobryidae; genus Sinella; species Sinella curviseta. The sequence continues at coordinate 57,671,304 of CM023201.3, forward strand.
TTATTATGAATGGATTCCTGGGAATTAACAAAACTTGAACATAATTAACTAGTTACCTCTAATGAAACTATGTCAGACAATTCCATATTCAATCTTATTATTTCACAAATACAGAACTAATCAAAAATAATTACAAGTATAAGAGCATTTCGAGAGCACAAATTTGTGGAATCACGAAAATACCCATTTCCGTACGACTCCGTAAACATTAGATCTCAAGATTGGCAATAATAAATCATGAAATGGAATTTCATGAAATACCAAATTCCAGTCAGTGATATTTTTGATATTCTCGTCGACGCCAATGAGCATGTATGTATGTTCACACAAGCATTCCTTGTAAAACATTATTTTAGCACATGATCTTTCATGGATTACGTCTACACGTGCGGTTTTTCAGAGTCTGTAACAATTACTATATATCCCATATTTGTCAATGCTGGCTCACTATTGGCTTATTGGCTTCACAACTTTTGCCGTGTTCAAATTCACAAGTAACGGAATGACGTGCAAAAAGTCTATATTAAATTCAGCGAATTGCGTATCTCTTTATATTTCCTCAAGCATGCTAACTATAAGATACATTACGAGCGAACGAATTACGACATCGTATAAATTAATATATTTTAGCACATGTATAAATTGTATACATAATTGCAAATAAATCGCAGATAAGCAGAAGCGGACAAAATGCCAGTGGCTGCAATTAAAAATACACAGGTAGTGTGTAATAGAACTCTAGTTACTAGAAAATGATACGATTACCCGATTTTGTGCCTTCAGCGAAGGTTTTCGATTGAACTGTCATGAGCCATACGTTAGGTCACGTTATAATCCCTCATCCTCTTTCAACGACTCCAGGAATTCTGGTCGTTGACGGCTTTGGTTGAAAGTTAATATGAAATTTTCTCTTTCATGTGGGGAAAGCATATGCGATATTTTGAATATATGAGATACAGTTGTAAACTGTAGGTCGAAGAATTGTGAACTAGATTACGCTATCATATTAATGCCTGGATTACTCGACAATTTTTGGCTCGAGAAAAAATGGCACAAAGAATCCCTTCATGGATGAGTACTTTTTGCACAATGAATATCTACACGCAACAATGCAGCATAATATCCTTCAAAGAACCTTGAAAATGACGATTGTGAATGCAGAGTATGGATTCTTCAAATCCCACAGTGTGAAACATATAGAAAAAATTGATATATACAGAACTGGTAATGTTGCAACTACTGCTGTCAAACTGTTTCCTTCAAACGAAAAGCGGAAAGTGTCAATAATATTTTCGTTTATGTTTTTTTTCAAAAACAGTTTTTAAAAAAGAGATGAACTGTTTAATAGCTTAGAAGGACGGCACGTGTCAGGGTTTGTAACGTTGCGATACTCCGTTAAAATGTACAGACATGCAAATATTTCGCACGTCAAAAGTTAGTATGTGTCCTGATTTATGAAGCAATTTCTTGGAATTAATTAGCATATAGTATTGCGAAATTTCACGCACACGCAGTGCCGTGAAACAGGTTCCCATATAATATATCATTTCATGGAAGCAACGCTTTCCAAGTATTTAAAACTGATTTAAAAACCTGCCTCTCTGAATATATTAAAGGTAAATGAGATGTGACGAAATCACATCTGCATCTGAAAGCATAAAATATCACGTTTTCCTCTTTAGATCCCTTTTTATTAAAAAAACGTCTGATCTTACGTAAAAGTAATCACTTATGACTTTTGTTCGCTCGTTCATTGCTCTTACATATGTACATTATGTTCGTATGAAATTTGACCACTTTGTTTTTTCATTCCAGAGATTGGGCAACCATGTGAGGAGGACGTTGAGTGTTCCACTTCCCATGCATTCTGCCAAAGGAAACTGGACGGAAGTAAAGTGTGCACTTGTCAAATGGCGTACTCCCCTTCCGTGGACAAAACGCGTTGTCTGCCAACTTACAGAGGGGTCTTCTCTGCAACTTCACTTGGCTACTCATGTCATTCAAACATTCAGTGGTAGCTTTCCCTTTCAATTTTTTTTACACAGAAATGCGACATGTGTTCCAATTGATAAAAACGAGCTGTGTTTTTACCTACCTCAAACAAATTTTGTTTGATCTTGACACACATTTTTTTGAACTCTTTGTCTTTTGTTTCATTGGCTCAGTTCATTAAACGATGAATGCTTTTTATGTATATTTTTTACAGTCAGCTAGCAGATCCCAACTCAATTTGCAACAGTGAAACTGGAGTATGCGATTGTGCCGCTCGAAATGGGTCGTGCAGTGCGAGGAAAACGGGCTGTCATCGGAGCACATTTCAGGTTGGTTTGCGATAATATTGTTTCCAAATCTTTACAACATTTACATATGAGCCTTCTCTATTCTCTTCTCTGCTGAATGTGGATTTAAATGTCATGCAGTATTATTGGGACAGTGAATAAATCAAATCGATGGTGTCCTACCCGACGGCCCATATTTTATTTGTCTTTCCTCTTGATGTACGTGGCTTAAATTGCCTTTTACATGTTTTGCTGATGAACTTGCTGCCATTATTTTCGTTGACTTGTAAGATAAAAAGCTGGAGTCCTTTGTACCAACTCATCGGGAATCTTGTACTTTTCGATTTCGATATATGAATTGGCATTTCAATGCATTTCCATTTGCCGAAATTGAACGAGGAAGATGTACATACATATTTGGTAGCTTTGTGTTCTACACACGCTATACGAGACGGGGAGACGAAATCAACTAAATTATTTCGCAGAACGAAACATGAGTCATCGCTAATTTATTGAAAATCGTGCCTATATACGTATTTACATACTTAGCAAGGTTTGTTAAAATCATAGTCATCACGGGAATATTTACTTGCTGTTGAGACACCTATTGAACTTTGTACATGTATATTTGTATATTCAACTATTCAACCGTCTCCTTTGTTTATCCAGTCAAGTGGAGGATAAAAATACACAAAAGGACTGTCTTGAATTGGAAAGCACGTTTGGTTTGTAGTGTCTCTTGGTTTTCTTTAGAAAATAGAATACATGAAAGAAAACACTTTCCAGACTAATTGCGAGGTTTCCGGAATTTCTAATGCGTGTTTGATTCGCTTGGATTATTCCGTACAACATCTGCAGCAGAGCTTTTTTCGTGCATCTCATTCTCATCTTATTGAACAAAATCTTAATGGATTTTCATGGTTCCGTTCCTCTGAATATAATCTATCAGCTCAGCTCATTAAGTTGACAGGGTTATATAGGATATTATATACGAAAACGAAACAGGTACAAAAAAAGCATATGCTCAGAGAAGAGAAGAGGATTGAAAAAAAGTCTCATCGTTAGTGATGGAGGGGTAATTATGTCGCTTTTGTCATCCTGACTTTCTCTCCTCTCCACTTTCTTTCTCTTTGCAAGCTTTTTTGTGTGATGACAGGATATATGCAGGATAGCACAGAAATAAAAGGCACAGCAGTAGCAGATGTTTTGAGACTGCATAAAATCTGGTCGTTGGAAAAAGGAAGACGCTTCCTCTTCTTCTTCTCTCCTCTTTCGTCTCTGTTTGCTATGACTAATCGAAAACTTGTAAAGAAAAAAATAGTTAAGTAATGTTTAAAAGGGAGAAATGGAATCAAGGGAAGAAAGCACTATGAAAGCAGGCTTCTTGCCAAATGTTATTTCGTCATCGAAAGAAAACAAACCATTCCATTTCACTGAATTTCCCCTGTGTTCTCGCTTATTTTCTGACCCGATTCCAGCAGCGCTCTCCTGCGTTTGCAAAACACTGCACCACACACACACACAAAGTCGCTTTCTCTGGATGGAAAAGGAAGAATAATAATAAAAAAGTAAAAGAACATCATTATTTTGTTTTCCTTCTTACTTATCAACCATGTGAAGTCAGTCTCCCTTTTGTGTATAAGAAGCAACGCAAGAAGCCATGTAAAACTCACTCAAGTGAATATTAGAGAAAAAGAGAAAGGACGAGAGAAAAGTGGATGCGGTCGTAGCCAAAAATAATGACACATTCGTTTTTTAATCTCCAGCGGAATAATAAGAAGAAAGAAGACGAGCCATTCTTTTATTATTTTCATACATATTAGCTGCTTTAATGCTCAACTGCGTTTGGTTATGGACTTGCATGCATAAAAAATAGCTTATTGCACTCACTGTAGTAAATCCGAATTTGTCACAAAACGTCACATTGCAGTGAGGAGAAGGATATCGCATATTAGCATGTTTAATACTTCACAAAAGTTTAGTACACATGATGATGTATTTCCTGGGGGTAGAATCCGTTTTCTTTTCTCCAGTTTATGTGCAATTTATTATGTAGCGTCAACTCGACGTGAAAGAGTCAACGGAGTAAGTGAGCGAGCAAAAATTAAAAATTTATTGAGCATGAAAGGTTGTCTCGTTGTATTTTGATTTCAACCTTGATTTTTTTTGCTCGTATTCGTGCATTATGTAAGCTCTCTTTCTGGGTTCTTAACTCATTAAGTCAATTGGAAAGATGGGAAGTTCTTGTTTTCCTTGCGTAGCAGAATAAAGAGAAAGTAAACAGGAATATTAGTAGTGCTTCCCTCTCGATCGTCAACGGCTGCACATCATACCTCAACTCTGTGGCGGCCATATGTCGGCTCACTTCACATTTTGCTTCCATAAACTTTTAGCAAAAAAGAAAGTAGAAAGTATGCCAAAAAAAATAATGCTGCAAGGACAACGCATAATAGTAAGATATGATTTGGAAATGTAATTTTTGCAGCGTAATAAATTGATATTTGTTTTGCTAAAATTGTTAGAGCAGCAGGCAACACGCTTGTTTTAATGAATAGTGACAATGTCACGTTCCACACACTTCTCCGAATGTGCGGTATTATTCGTTCTTCTAAATTTAGATTCGTTTTTCCCTTAAGATGAAAATGAAACAATTTTGTAGCAAAGTTTACGCATATTTACGTATACTACGTAGTTCCAGTCACTTTTTAAGTTTACGATGATACATACAAAAGTTTATGAGGCCGGTACAATTAATTTATCGCTGTTTTTCTATTATGATGTATTATATATGCTGCTGTGAGAAGGCATAAAAAATATACGCATTATATATACTATAATAATTTGTAATTTATTTTTCAGTGTCGTTCGTCGGGAATTTGCATATCCTGGTACTTCTTATGCGATGGGAAACATGACTGTGAAGGTAATCAAGCCTTCTCCATATTTTCACTAAAAAATTCATATAAAGTTATAAATTATTAAAATAGAGTCATGATGTGTGTGTATAGAGACTCTCTAAAAAGATGATAAAATATGGTATAAATAGAGCATTCATTATTAAGTACATCTTTCTGTTGTGACATCCATCTTGCAGATGGTTCCGATGAAGTATGCGAAGTGAGAGAATCTTGTCCACAGCAAACGTTCCAGTGTAGCGCACCGGATCTTGAGGCTACATCTACACCCCGGCCAATGCCTTCCAGTAACATTACGTTAATTTCAGAGTCGACGATTCTCTCTTCCTTAGCGGCAGAGTTTGAGGCCATGCGAGCAAGAAAAATGCCAATAAAGTGCATTAGTCGGGCGAAACTGTGCGATGGTGTTGTTGATTGTAAGTAGGAAATAAATTATTGCCTGTAATACTCTGCACTACTTTCACTCTCCCGTGAATAAATGCACGCTGGTATACGCTATTTTTTGGGACGTGAGGTTTTTTGGGGCATCTCAAGAAGATTGCTTTAAATTTGAGACACATCATACCTTCCGGAACTTTATTAAATGCCTACCTACATGAAAAGGATCTTACCGTTTGGGGAACCGCTGTGTAGGCAGATTGAGATTATTATGGATTTAGTAACGTGCTGTGCAATTTTTATATGGCCCACTTAGGTGATAATGGAAGCGATGAAGAGGGCTGTACCGGGAAAGACTCTTGTCCGAATGGAACATTTCAATGTTTGAAAACAAAGGACTGCTTGCCCGAGCATAGATTCTGTAACGCTATTGCGGACTGTCCAGATCAAAGTGATGAGGAAGAGCAGGAATGCAGGATGGAATTCCAGCCATCAGACTACTGTCCTTATAGGTAAGCAGTAGAGGGAGAAAGCATAATCGGGTTTGAACCAAAAATAGAAGCGGAGAGAGATTAAAGGGAAGTAGTCGGGATGGAGGATGATGCGGGATGCATTAGTGATGTGCTTTTAGTTCGAGGAGTAGCAAAAAGCAAACACAAAAGACTAAGGCCGCCGCTGCTATCTTGAACATGATCTAATTCAACTAATCCTTCCAGGTGCGCTGATGGGCGATGTCGTTCTTCCGCCATTGTGTGCTCTGGAATCCAAGGATGTTCGGATGGGAGCGATGAGCAGATGTGCCAAGTTTGTCGTAAGTAATTTACATGAATCCCTCCTTAATTTACACATCATCTTCCATATTTATTATTATGCACATCAGAATGGCATTGCGGTAGAGCACAGTAGAGGTAGTGCTTCCTGAAGGATAGATTACAAGGCCAAAGTGAAAGGAGTTTGGGGAACGTTCCGTCATGACCTATTAGTGCCTCCATGAAATCAATAGCCTTTTCCCTACACAATTTATCGCAGTAATGATCTTGAAGACAAGCAAATTGCCACGTGACTCATCCAATCGGTTCCATTCTACTTTTTCTCTCTCTCTGCCTCTTCGTGACTCCAAGTTATGGACAATGAAATTAGGACGATATTGTTATTATTATTTGCGTCCTATATACAAAAATTAAAGTTTCCACCCACGTACGCCACATTCTCATGATCTTGATGCTGCTTCGTGTGGTCTGGTCAGGGTTTTATTGGGACCTTTACGATACAATTTTCACTCTAAAATATAATAACTTTACGAGACGCACTTGAATTACATTGGCTCAAGTTACATACTCTCATATATATATATATATTGTATTATGTATATACATATATGACGTACTTGAATGTAAAGGGTAAAGTGGTTGTTTTGCATGAAAATTTCATACTTAACACATAACAGATTACTATGTTTGTTCATTGTTCCAGTTTAAGCTTTCGAGTTTGTCGTTTGTACCTACGCAGCAAAAGAGTCATAAAACTTTAATTCAATTCCTTCCAACGGTAGCAGTGTAGGTGTATAAATGGCCTATTAGTATTAGATGTCGACGCTTCAACAATGTGTGAACAAAACACCAATTTCTATGTTAAGCATGAGCTTTTGACTTGAAGGGCATAACGACAAGGGGGATTGTGAAAAATAAGTTGCGGCACAACAACACTTTTGACATTTCCCCTTTTGTGTAGGCGGTTGTTGTTGATTGTTGATCGTTACTTTTTCCGAGTAGTGAATAAGTTGATTTTAACTAGCCATTCGACGACATTGGGAATCAAATTGATGTACTTTATTAAATGTGACAAATAAAGTATTATTACTTACTAGCAGTTTGTTGTCGAAGGTCGATAGACAATAGGTGGAATTTTGAAATTACTGTTCTACGGAGAATCGCAAAGGGAATGGGATAGGCCTTTAGTGAATTGGACTGAAACATAATACTTTTTTTACTAATGGCACACAGGATGTCATGATAAAATACAATGACAGATGTCAATGGAAATTAATAATAATGTTATATCATACCTCTGATATTATGATTTATATAACCGAGTCCTTGCTACTTAAATAACATGAAATATTTACATTCCCGAGTACCTGAGATTTAATCAGAATTTTGAATTAAAATACATACAAGAAACGCATGGCTCTAAATTACGATAAGTTTGTGCTTCATTAAGCCGCTTCAATGGCTCTCATGTGTTATTGCTTTCTATGAATTGTAATCTCTCGTGATTACCAGCTCCACTTTCAAGGGCATATCTTCCAGTAGGAATGATATGAATAGTCAAGTGGATGAATTATGTATGATGAATCAACTAGCAACTAGGGTAAACAAGAGCATGTATTATGCAAATGAATCATTTTTGAGATGGCAGTATTTACTTTCTTTTGGCAAGTCAGTTTGACGCAATGTTTTCATCATAAAATCTTTCATCAATTTCCAGTGGAAAGTTTTTTTTTCAATAATGGAACGTATGTACCAATTGATTGTAGTAAATGGATGATGATGAGTGAAGAGAAAAGCACATTTCTTCGCTCATTTGATTTATCTAAATTGCCTCTAGCTCATTACTAGCACACAATACACTACTGCTAATTTGATACCTAATGAATTTCTATTCCTTTTGGGATTATGTTACATAAGTCAATGATAAAACAAGGGCATTCTATTTGTTTTCGTTTCAGGTTGCCCCAGAGTGACATTCTCCTAATCCGGCCCATTTCCACCGAAAGATGTACTCCCATTTCTTCAGTATTTTTTTTCTTTTTTAGCTCATCGCCACAAAAACCGAATCCTCAACAGACGAATAAATAATGGATCAACTTTCCAAAGGAAAAATATCCCACATACCTTACATTTCACATGGATCCCAACTTGACAACTCATCAACGGAAATTTCAGACGATTTACAGTTTGTACTCTGTGCAGGTGCTGGAATTCGCACACATCTCGAATGGTTCCGCTTTCTCCTTGCCCCTATTAGCAAGAAAGATTGGAGCCTTAACTGCAATTTATCGCTAAAAGAGGATTCGGATTCAAAACAGATAATCATAATACTAATGCTTACAGTATACAACAGACCGATATAAGTATAAACAAAAACTTGAAGACATATTCCACCCCTTACACCGCACATAGATAAAAGTCAACTTGCAGGCCAAAGTACGTCAGAGTGACTGGTGAATTTAGAGTTTCCAATATAAACCCTCGTATGATCTGAAACGGCAGCCAGTATAAATCACTTTTTTTTACAACGCGGTGTAAATGTGTGTAGGTGGTATTAGTAGACTAGACTATAAGAAAATCTTAGCAAAAGGCTTGGCCGCCGTAAGCCTCAAGAAAAACAAAGTCAGCAGTATGCCAAACAAACTTGACTAAAAATTCCAGTACTCTTTTAAAGCCGACACTACTACTACTGGAGAGGAGCCGAGAGAGTCTGTTGTTGTGTCTGTATCAAAAATAGAGAAGGTAAATAATGTATGGAGGAGCCATTCATTCATTCCTGTTCCTGGTACTTGAGCTTTGTTATAGGGAAGAGTTTTTTTTTATATGTGAGCAGTGAACAAGAGAGACCTCCATTATCAAAGCCGACCCACCTCTTTCCTTGTAATTCCAAGTGTAACTGTGTGAAATGGAGAAAGTGCGGACATATGTGCTATAAAAGATTTCCAACACCGCACCGCCACCGCCTGATTTTAGCCTTAGCAGATATTTATACGCCGTGTCTCTTTGTGTGTTGTGCTGTTGTTGGATTTCTTCTTTTTTCTCCTCCGTGCTTACATTTCGGTTCATGTAGGTAATCTATTTATCTGTCTCACCCATTTCTCCGAGTAACACTTTCCTTGTATACGCGCAGGCAGGATAAATCGGTCCCTTGGCGGTTGGATATTTGTCTATTCCAATTTGTAGTTTGCGTAGCTCAGCACTATAATAATATGATATGACGGCGCTTATTTTTACGCAAGAAAATACTTAAAATTCTGTACAAAACCAATATGTATGTATATCCGACATGCGAATGACATTATCCTTCGTAATAAGGTAGGTTGAGTGGCAGTATAAAAAAATTTATTTTCTCTCTCCGTTTTACATTTCATCTCGTCAAATATTTAAACGTTCCTCCGATTTTCCCCGGATGGATGCTTAAATTGAAAAGCAAATTGACAATTTCCTTTTTTTTCTCTGATGGCAATTGGCAATAGACCTTTTGTTGTACTGTTGATGATGCTGTGATGCCCCTTCTGACGACACCCAAAAGTTGTTGTAACCGTAACCCATCAATTATTACGACTGTGACATGTTTTAATTTTGCCGATCCAAAAATAACATGGCAAAGCAAACAAATTTTTTGTTGTGTTTGATACATGATTATATGGTGTTACATCCCGGTAACAATAATATTGTTGAAAGACACTGGTACGACGTAGTTGATGTAGATAATGCACGCTAATTACGAGTAAAATTTGCATGCATGGCAAATAAATGGGAAAAGAGTCGTCTTCACGCTTGTTTCGAAACGAGAGCATACATATGTGATGTGATTCATTATCTGACAGATATGTTCTTCTTGATGAATTCTACAAGGCTCGCTTTTTCCTTGGCTTTGGCTTGTTCACCTCCATCCTCCGTCGTCGTCATCGAGGAAAAAGTATATCAAGTGCGAGGAAACAAATTAAATTTCTTGGATGTCATCCAATCGGACTACGCGAGAGAGAGAAGTGCATGTAACATTAACATTGATACTACTACAACAAGTGTATAACAAACTAGCGACACATGTTCACTGCTAATAATAATGATAATAATAGGCTGTTTTTTGAGTGCGGCAGGAATGAAGGCCTCTGCACTAGTCAGATTTCAATTACTCTTGTGCTAGAGACGACAAAAGGCATAATCAGTTTGCAGACATTTTTCCTTTCAGCAAAAATTACTGGTTCCTTCAACATTCCAAAAGTTGGATGATAATATTGGGATTCATTCCGCTGCCAACGAGTTCTAAATGCATTCCGCATACATTATTACATTTATAAATTTTGCTTCTATTTCTAATCGTCGTGCAGCGTCAGTGTGTCACCTAATCTACATTTTAGAATTTATGGAATGGACAGAGACACTTATCTAAATCACCGTGTGTCCCAAGGTTATTTTTTTCCCTTTTATTTGGACGATGCGATGCACGTGTCAAAAAATTTATATGCATTTTTGGCGAAAAAACGAACCTATATTTTTTTGCGCTTGTCTTTTCGGAAAGCAACAAAACATATTATTCCCAAACTTGGCAAAAATAGGGAGCGCGAGACGAGTAATAACGAGCTTGATGAGACTACAAGACAAGGGATAGTTCGGAGAGAAGGAGGAAATAGAAAAAGTGAAGTAAAAAATAATAATATATGCGGTAGGTAAAAATAAGTAGGTATTATCTGTAGCGCTGCAACGCAAAAAGCTTTTAACTTGTTTGAGAAGTTAACGAAATGGACAGATTCTTTTTTCAGATTGCGCACTTTTTCCGTTAAAAAATATTGTTACTCCCTCTTATTACACGACAAACGAAATAGGCGGAGTAGAAACCAATTAACATAAATGGCTTCTATCTGTCCATCTACCGCCACCACCACTATTACTCCTTTGTTGTTTGCTATATTTGTCTGTCTCTGTGTCTTGTGTCTAATGGAATTTTAGTAGCAGTATCCTCAACACTTTGTTCTTAAATTACCGCTTACATCTTTTTTTCATGTCGCATTATTGCATGTAGACTGTTGTACAGGTTCTACTTTAGTTACGGTATATAAACTTTGGCTTCCTCTTTTTCCTCAAGTACGACGAGAGCGACTTTGAAAGTGAGAGATTGAAAAATCAAATCGCTCCCTCTGTATATGCCATAACCATTTCGAAACTAACTGCTGCGTGTAGTGAGAAAAGAGAACCACTTGCACTTTTGGCTGTTGCTCTACTGCTTCTTTTTCTTACCGGCAAACCACACACATTTTGTGGCTGTTTCCATTCCAAACTCGTCGTTTGATCGTTTCCCTTTTTTGTGGCGTTGTAAAATGCTACTCCCCTTTCTTCTTCTTCTTGGTTGCAGAATTTTTAGAGACAAGCGTGTAGTAATTCTTGAATCCTAACAGCAATATGGTTTCGTTATATCTGTAATACAACAACCATAGCCATTCGAGTGCGATTCAGGTAAACATTAAGATGCTATTATTTCCAGCTGGTGTTTAATGTGCTGTGAGCCGTTTCTAATGAAAAAATATTGCTCTAAGGCGTATACCCACTCTCTCTGCATGTCTGATAAAAATAAAAGTTTTTTTTATAGTTCCACAATATGAAAATGTACTCGTATACACTATACTCTCTCCTCTCTCACTCTTTGTTTGTATGAATCAATGAATGTATATGAAGATACGTAGATCTGAAAAAAATAATTCCTTTCATAATGTGGGTTGGCATCAGCCGCTGTAAAACATTTTTTTGAATGGGGAAACCTTGCCAAAATATGCAGGTTTTGTAAAACCCTTATTAAATAAATGCATGATAATATATTATGAGTTTATTACTACGACGGGCCTTTTTCTTCTTCCTTCTTGTTTCTTATGCCGCTTGCCGCTGCTGCTACTGCTCTCTCACAGCATTAAACAAAGAGAAGAAAAACCGACACTGTACAAGATCAGCGTGAGTCGAGTGTGATTCAGACAGAAAGAGTAAGTTGACAGGAAACAGGGAAATTTGGCAATATGAAAAACTGGATGCTAAATAATTACAGACAGACGCGTACAATGAAACAAAACCTCTTTTCTCTCCAAATAAAAAACCGGGCAGACAAGCTCAGAAATAGTAAAATATAAAGAAAACCTCACTACTACTGATATTATTATTGTTTTCGGTGTGTGTGGTGGTTAGAGTTGTAGGGAGGTTTTATGTCTTTTGATCTCATAATATGATATTTTATATTATTATGTAGTTATAAATAAGTATATAATATAATAATAATAATAGTGTGCGCTGCTGCTCTTACTCTGGATTATTTTTTAGCATTCGAGTATGAAATAAATGTAAAGAGAGAAAACGCGAAAATGTGGTATTTTAATAGAATACATAGTTGATAGTAAAATTTATTTATTGCTGTCTTCAAGTTGATATACATACATACATATTATACGGCAGCTATACATTTTTGGGGGTCTTGATATTTTTATAATGTTCATTGTAAACTTAATATTATATTAACACATACACTAAACTTATATACGTAAGCGTAACTACTGTTGATATTATAATATATTACATATTTAAGGATTAAAGTATTTTATACGACTGTATTTTAACGAATAAAGTATTTTTAAACTGAACAATTCCGCTTGTTCTTGATAGTCTCAATAATAATAATAATGTTTAAACTGTGTAATAATGCAGTATTGTGCTCGATGACGTTAATTATACGGCTTTTTGTTATTTGTTTGAAATAAAATTTGATTTCAACTACTTTTTTTATATAATCCGTTCCGTTTACTGAATCTTTGTATGTTTATTTATGGCTGTCCATCTACCATTCATTTAGGTTTGATGTGCACTGCAGAGATCACTTTTCAGAATGGTTACTTCCTGCAATCACAATGGCCAGAGAAACAGCATTTTCACGGTCCCTTTTGATCATTTGACCTTGCACTGTTTGGCAGAAGGAAGGGTAAATGGAATTTGTGTGATTGGATATATCCGGGATTTTAATTGGGTGTTTATTGCATCTGAACTTGAACAAACACATTGAATATGTAAACATGGGCCTTGTGTGTCCTTCACAAATAAAATATATGTATAGCGAATAATAAAAGGAATGGGAAATGGGACAATAATATTTTATATAACAGCGACTGGGAAATGAAATTGCAACTTTTATTGTCATTATTAATCACATTTATTTTGTAAACAAGGGTATATGATGCAATCTGAATTTAAATTTAAGGCTTGCATAAAAACAAATCGAATTAGTGGGAAATACGCAAATGCATATCACTGACAAATTATATTGCTGTGTTTTTTGTTTGTTTGTGAGATTGGGCAATACATCTGCTGACACGACGGATCCACAGACCATAGTCTTCAATTACGCCCAATTTCCTGCTCGAAATAAGCATATAAACGCATAAAAAGTGGGGGGTTTTAAAAAAAAGGATCTGAACAGAAATACATAAAAATACATATTTTATAAATCATCGAAAGCAATAAAAAGTATTTTGCCTGCTCCTAATCTAAAAATCTAGATGAATCTCAAATCATAACTATATAATACACCAATTTCCTCAGCATGAGTGAAGATGCATACTATTATAAACTTATTACGAAATTTTTTTTACGATATGATATTATGTTTTTATTATGTGTACCTGGTACGGTACACACAAGAAAGAATTTTTTGGTCTCGCTCTCACGAGTCTCACGTTATATTCTCATTCGAGCTGGAAAATTTGAGCTCTGCTCTGATTGCATCTCACCCTTTTTTGTAAGCAGAATGCTAAAGATACAGCGATAGATAACAGTTAACAAAAATCAAGGCATGTTTCCATTTGAAAAATTGTGTTCAGAAGTAAACAGGACTGTATTGTAATGCTAATTTGTAACGTTAGTACAGGAAAAAAATATTGCGCATGACATGCGCGCGCATATGATTTTATATTACGGCTCGGCTCCAGACTAGTTTCGCATGTCTATAATGTTCCGCTACAATGAATTATTTAACAACAAGATGACTGATATAGCATGAAGCTTTGGGGATATATATTTTATTCATCTGCGAGCAAATTTATTAATTCTGTGGCATAAAAAGATGTGACCTTACTTTTCAAAACGACCTTATACTTTGCATTCGATTATGCAATTCGTGAAATACGTTCCTTCCAAGAAAGCATATTACATAACATCTTCGTGCAGTTTATAAAAAATGATATTGCATTTTGAAAACATTCCCATACCGGAATATATCGTGAATATTGAGAGCTCACGCCTACGATGAGTGATATGAATGATAAAACTCTTATTCTGTTTTATAATGTTTGTTTCTGTATCACCACCAATCATGGAGCTCATTTAATTCTGTTCAATTTTTAGTTGTAAGCTTCATATTTTTTCCCAAATCCATTCCCAAATAGGTAAAGAGCATCGAAAAAATGTAGGATTTAATGGACCAACTAGAGTGAGTGCTTTTTTATTGAGACAATTAAAAATCTGACATTGCTGTAATCGCGTATCATAGACTATGTATATATGAGTAGATTGCAAACAATGGCTATCCGTCGAATCGTCAAACGGCTTTGTGGTTAATACCCGTGAACTAGGGAAGTTTCAAGGAAAACAACTTTTTCCGGATTAATGCCTTGTTACATACATTTTACGATCCAGACCTGCATAATATACATACATTTTGCTTGTATTTTCCTTTCTGTGAAGATGTAATCTCAGTTTCGAATAGAATAAAATAAAGCAAGAGGGTTAAAGGACAAAATGGTCTTAATTAAAAAAGCAAAAACGGTAATGAAACTGAGCTTTGTATATTGACTGCAAAATTGCAAATGGGAAATTAGCCACCTATATAATCTATATAGTGGTCCCATTAAGATTGATATTTTGCAATGCGATTAAAAGTTTTTGAAACGCTCTTACAATGAAATTGCAATTAGCCTCAAAAACACAAAAACTTAATACTTCTAGCACCACCACCACTAGGAGAAAAATAAGTGATTAAAATAATTATGAAACATATTTCGTTATCTTTTTGTGTGATATAAAGAGCAAAGTTCTGGATTCCTTATTATTTCATTACACACAAAATGTAACAAATTAAGTAAGAAGTACGAGGGACTCGCCAATTTCACGTTCTGTCAGATTTCAGGATTATTAATTATTTACCCCCTCTGGCTTGATATGGCTCATTTATCACTCCAAGTTACGCACCTCAATGGTAAGCGTGCATTTATTACGAAACTTCGTACACCTTAAATAGTTCTCTCTCTCTCTCGCATAGTGTGTGGTTATAGCATGCGAGCCACCTGGAATCATCATCATCATTTTAATGAATTAATTCTCCCAGAAGAACTGATAACAGCTTTATGAGTCTTGTAAAATAATGATCGACACTTATTGTATTCCATTAAAACTCTAACTGTCTATATGTATGTCTGTGTTCGTTCATATGGCACGCTCAAAGCGTTCCCAGGCACGTAAATACCTAAACCATTATGCAAAATGTGGTCTTGCTGAAAGGCTGAAAGCTCAATAAAAATGCTAATGCACTAATAATCATCATTTTTGTATCAGGATAATTGATGAAAAAACAATAATTACTTTTGCTTAATAAATCATCCCACACGTAGTCAATACAAAAACAATCCAGACGCCAGATAACTTTTTGAAATATTAACTAATTAGGGCGGTTCAGTCACATCAACAAGAAAGGATATTACATATAGCCTAACTGTTTAAATAGGAGCCTATAGGCAGTAGCCTTATTGAATAAATAATGCAGAAAAAACTATTACTGAACTTAAACACACGTGTGTACCCAAAAAAAAAACAAGCCGGGAGCCTTCTCATTCTCCCTTTATTACCGAATTCGGCACTGCCAAACCCGAAAAATTAATTATTTAACGAAAGTTCATAAACTGACACGAGAGTTGCCTGCTCACCAGATACAAACAATGTTCAATTACGTCCCAATGTGTACATAATAATCTGCATGAATACTACGCGATGATACCATGTTACTTTTCACAATATTTTCGTGCAGCCACAGGCAATGATTTATGATTGCCTTATATATTTCACGTATACGCAGATGTGTAGATTTTATTAAAAATGATGACTGAAAATGAAGCTCGTTTGCTTGCATATTACTCAATGCCTGTTTCACTCAACTTATTCGCTCGTCTCTGCTTAAATTAGTAACACGCGGAAGCAGTTAGAGGAAAAACGAGAAAGTATGTTGCCGTCGTCGCGTTGCCCATGCTGCAAGATAGCATGGGAGAGTGAAGAAGAAGAGTGCAGATTCTTTGTCTTCTCTTCTCTCCCTCTCTAGTGAGTTAATAGAAAGCAAAAACTGCATAGATTGAGATTGCTGCATGAAAATCCACTGCTCACACTGCTTTTCTAGTTTCCACCACACAAAAATGACATTGCCAGTAGTAGTGCCAACCAGTTCATTTCATGTGAGGTATTTCATACACGTAGTGACGTAGTTGTAGTAATGGCATGGCGCATAAATTATCATCACGCATCCTCTGCAATCATTTCAAGTGATATTGTTGTAGGGTGGTAGTGGTGGTGGTGGTAGCTCTTTGTTTTTGTTATTTCTATTTTTTACTCAAACCTCAACACACACATTTCGCTACAAAAAAGTAGGTTGACATTACATGCAAGAATAGAAGAGAGGATTTTGATAAAGAGGAAATAAGAGTAATAATGATAGAAAAACAATGCTGCTTGCTTGCTGATTGTATATGGAAAGTGGACATCGTAAGGGTTTTTTTTCTTTTGCAGGACATATTTCATCCAAGAGCCACTTAATAAATTACTCAAAAGAATTGAATGGAGTGGGTGGGTGGTGGTAGCTGATTTTTGTGGTGGCATGTCCACAAATATTCTTGTTCAATTTTCTCTCTGGCCATTCTCCGTTGTTCCATTGTTTGCCACAGCTAGCACTACTCTTGTGCAAGGTGCATGAAAGCGTATCAGCAGCAACGGCAGGAAAATAGATAGGTACTTGTGATGCTAGTGAAGTGGTGGATTGGATTGGATTCTCGACTCCTCTCAAAGCTACTTGGATACGGTACGTACAACTTTATTAGAAATAAGCCAAAAAACTGGATCGTGATCATAGGGAAAAGACGACAACCACATTTGGTTGGTTGGTGGAGTATTCCGGTATTTGTAAGTAGGCATACTGTACACAAGGGAAAGGGATTGAAGGCTTTTGTTCTTTTTGGCAAATATAGGTTAACCCTTTTACTACTTGACGTATGATATGTGTGATCAGGGCTGGTAAAACCGCTCCTTGCTTAGAACTCTGAGGTTTTTCATACAACCGTGCAAGCATGCATGCAATGAAGCAGAAATGTTCCAAAGCCATGGCGCTATGCGTTGGCGGAGGAGCGAGTGTGGTGCCGCATTCGGTCCCTTTGTGCCCTTCACTCGCTCCGTCCTTCTGAAAGTATGTGTTTGGAGAACGAACGTGCCTCGTTGTTTTTATTCTTGGTGCACCGCGTCGATCGTCTTCGTTTCCTTGCAAGTTTTTCATCTCACTTAGGCAGCGGCAAACCCCCATGACGATTGTTTACAGGTCACCTTACAATTGGAAATTCCGTGGATAGAATGCTTTACGGGACATGCCACATGCTGTACAGCAGCACCTTGGCCTAGCGTTGGATTGGCCAGTGTTGTGGGAAAAGCTGGGAAAGAGACGAGCATGATTTAATGATAATATTATAGCAGGTATAATTTTTCATTTCGAGAGAGGAGAGCAATCCAGATAATCCATGTACCTAAACCTTGCCATCCATCAGCATCATGAGAACCAATCAAAATTGGTTCAATGTTCGTGGTATCAGCTAGTCAAGCAGTCATTTTGCTCAATTTTCTTAATTCCGAATTTCTCTGAAAAAGTTGACCATGAAGCAAATCGAAGGTGCCCAGACCAGAGCACAGACAAGATGTTGATGACCACAAGTTGGAGGCGTTTCAGTAGTTTTCCATGTGGTGAGCAGTATACCTACACTTTAAAATGTTTTAAATGGTTGGATGGCGATTGGTGTATTTTGTAAAAGGAAACAGGTATTCATGTAATTACGGAACATCAGCTTTTACACAGGTGTGAAAATGGTTAAATGATTTTTTTCTTCTTCTGTACGGATAATATACGTACATATTTTACAAACTTTTTGGTTTCACCTAATTACTCGCTCAATGAAGGTGTACATTTTTGCGGTAGCAGATTTGTAGTGGTTAAAAATGAGCCATTTCGTGTTGTAGATGATGTTTGAGAGATAACAATTCTGAGATAACTTCTCTCTCTCTCTCTCGCATATTTTTGCCACTATTAGGCATATCATGTTCTTACATCGTTTGAACAAAGTTGTACATGTAATATCGTCCTTGAGAAAATCCGTATATCAGATTTTTTGCTTAATTTTGATGAGAAAAATTCAACCGTACCGCCGCCGCTGCTATTGCTGAGCTGCATCATTATCATTACGCGAATTCCAAATAATAGACTCTATAAAGCCATACATCCTTATAAACATAAAGCGGTGCAGAGTAGTCCATTATATTATACCTACCTATACTATTTATCCAAAGATTCCATATATTCTCCTTGGCTGGTGGTATACTTCCAATAAACAATTTTCTTTACGACGATGCGATATGCGATGGTGTGTAATGTGCGGTTTTAGCTTGAATTTGAAATAGTAGCCAGTATAGCATATGTTGTCAGTAGCACATTAATATTTAAAGAGATTTTAACATCCCGCACGAATATCACGGATGAAATGAATTCAAAAAGTATGAAAGAATATTCAAGGAAGAGAGAGAGAGAGAGAGAGATGGACGGACAAGATAAGTTTGGCGGAGGAAAAAGAAGAGGCGCTGCGAACTAAATATTTCAGCTTTCATAGCGCAACGGCTCTCGCAACAAGAGAATACGGTGAATTTGACGTCAAGTCTACTTGAAATACGGAAAGGAACAAAAGGGAAGGGAAAACGAGACACCTACTCATACACGGATATAGACTTGAACTTTTTTTTTTTGAAGAAGTAAAACTTAGGTTTTTTCCATAAACTATTAAGAACTATGAAAGAAAATGAACAAAAGTAGGGAAAAATATGTATGCATGCGTTGAAAGTCCAACCTCGTACATCAAATAAACTTTGTTTTCTGCTGACTTACTCGAACGAAATGAGATGCTTTTTCCATATTCCATATTCTATTACTCCATGGAATACACAAAACTGCCTGCCTCTGATAATGCCAAAAATATGAAATTAACCTATAAAAATATAGCCAAGTAAACTGTAATTAAAACAATTATTCGAGTGTAGTTCGTTGGGAGACTGTAATAATATTTTTGTATGCAGAAGAGGCGGACTCTTTGTTTCTAACAAGCTTTTCTGAGATTTGAGAGCAATGATATAAAAGGAAATTTGGTACGTGAATAACTATCATGAGATAGGTCAGTCAGGCAAGTAGTTATACGATGATTCTTGTACTGCTATCGCTTTGATCTTCTAAAAACCCAGTCACCACCATATCGCATCGCATCAAGCGTATTAATAATAGCGCAGCAAATATATAGCCAGAGGTCCTGCTGTGCGGCAATTATAGAGTTAAAACAGAGTTTTATTTGAGTGGTGATTTCATTCTCGGCGGAGCTTTCCAAATTAAATTGAAAAAAATGATATTCTAGAAAAAAGATTAACTAAAAAAGTTTGCTTTTTCTGTACAAATTGCAAAACTAGTTCCTTCTTCGCATCCGTCTCAAAAATGTATACGCGTGTATATATAATATATATACATTTGCTCCAACAAGAAAGAATGCTCAAGTGGGAAAGTATTTTTTCATTCAAGGATATAGAAAGTCAAAGCGAAAGTAGTTTGAGTTGTTGAAGAATATTTTAAATAGCTGGTACAGACAGCATGGAACTGCTTTGAATTTTTCTTTGTGTGTGAAATATCAAATTAATTCATTTGCTCCCGCGTTTCCCATCAAAAGTTAAGAGGGTAAAGTTAACACTGTCTGCTTCCTCCTCAAATGAAACATTTTTCTGACATTGAAAAAAGAATGAAGTCTTGTTGGCCCATAAAACTTTTGACTTTAATCAATTCCTCAGTTGACGTTCGTACGTACTAATCCATCTACTACTACCAACTTTCAATTGCACCCATTCCATCATTCATTCATTCAGAACCAAGATCCCTTCAGGTAGATATTTTGCATGGATTCCTTCCGTGTATCGTGTAGATAATGATAAGAGTGTATAAATATTTTTTCTCAGACAGACCAAGTTTTTCTTTAAGCACGTTTCGCTAAAGGGTACATTAATTCCCCATTCCGCCATATTATTCTGGATTTTATTTTTTGTGGAGCATTGTTCAAGTGTTAGAAGCGCAGTTGATATTTACTCAATATACTCCACTGACCTTTCTTGTCTCTATTCTTTCCCCAAAACTTTCCCGTGTTCCATCATTTCATTACTCAATTTATAGTCTTGCTTCAGGGTAATCAAAATAGAATATCAAAATAGAATCCTATCACGTACGTTATGTTAAACGATAAAACCAGCTAGTGTATATCCATCTATCTATTGAATTGAAAAATAACTTATTTCCAAACTTCTAGTCGTAGTCATATCATAATCCTTCTTAGCGTCAAGCTAGAACTATGTACCAAATTCTTGCGCACACCCCTCAAATGTTCTCTGGGAATGAGATCCGGTGACTGCGGAGGCCATTCAAGTGGCTTAATTTTGTTTTAAGCAAAATACTGCTAAGAATTTTTGAGGCGTGTTTCGGATCGTTTTCTTATTGAAAGGTATAACGCCTCCCTAAGCCCAACTTCCGAACACCGTCCTTCAGATTCCGGTCCCGGATATCCACATAATGATTTGCGTTCATTTGCAAGTCAATAAATATCTGATTTCCGACTCCACATGACGCCATAGACCCCCAAACCATGATGGACCCTCCGACTTGATTGACAGTAGGTATTATGTTTCAAGATTTCAGTGCCTCACGTCGGTTTCTCCACACATTCCTCCCACAATCCGACCCAAACAGGTTTATTTTGGACTCAGCAGTCCAATAAACCTGACTCTAGAAAGCTGGTGTTCAGTTACCATGCTTCCTATCAAACGTCAATCCCCCTTGGCGGTTCCTCTATGAGATGAGTGGCCTTTCCATGCCGCGTGACCCTTCACACCGGCCTTCTGAAGGTAGCCCCGTACTGTTTTTTGGTGCGACGACTTTCCAAAAACTTGACATTCACAATTTTCGAAAATTTTCTGGAACTGGAAATGGATCTACCTTTGCAGCTCGGGTGACTTCTCTCCCCTCACGTGTGGTCAAGTACGGCTTCCGGCCACCTTCATGCTTATAATGAACACCTCTCCCTTATAGGTAACGCTTTACAATCTGAAATGCGGTTATCTTCTTCAGGTGATACTTTCGGCAAGTTTTTGGAACGATGGTAGTCCATTTTTCCTTATCTCCCCAGTCCAAAATTATTAAGTCCCTTATCTGGACAGGAACTCTTTTGTGGGCCCTTCGCATTGTTCAGGTACTTGAAATTTCAAAGGAGAAATCATGAGTAGTGGAGTATGTAATGAAAGAACACTTAATATGATAATTTAAAATTCTATGACTAAATCTAAATGACCTTAAGATTAAAATTTACCAGGTTTTTTTTTAAATCGTTCAATTTGATTCCGCCAGCGAAAACCGGAACTTCATCTTTCAAATTTGGTTAAAAATTTACTGACTAGCATTTTTACTAAAAAATTTATTCTGTGTGTATCACAACGCATTTCCGTACAGCACAGTGCAGTTTACATTAACAAAAACGATTTTATACGTTGGAGAGGCCGTACTGATTTAAAAGACTGGAGCGGTTCAATTGCAATCCACTATGTGTGTATATCGACATGCTCTACTATTCCAGCCAGCCGTACAGTCTTTCAAGAAGATTACACTGGAGCAGACAACAGATTAAATCCTGCTACTTATCTTTTGTAAAGAGAGTAAGGAAAACAATACGAAACTCCATACATTTTTAGGCATATAAAATTTATAAATCCTTGAGGGTCGTAGCACACTGACTGAGTGAGCAATTCCATTGTGGATACGGGATGTTGTTGTTGCAAGAAAATGTTATAGTAAAAATAAAATGTAATATGGATGAATGAATTGCAGAATATGTATGATGTGGTAACAAGAAACAAGGACGTGCGTATAGAAATATGTATGTACACTGTGCACGCTTCTTATTCATTTCGGTTGAGAGAATCTTTTCGGCTCTGGAGTTGTAGTTTTTGAAGATTACCAGAACTTTAAGTGTTTATTCATTCCTGTCTGCTGTGCCATTGATGCTCGTAAAATTACAAAAGGATTCTCATTAATATGTGCTACATAACGGCTCTTGTTTCGGTAATTAAAAGATTTTCCTCTCTTTCCACCTGAGCTAGCCTCTAAAAACACCTCGTGAAAACTGGAAGTATGAGAGTACCCTTCAGGATTTTTGGAGTGTACGTAGGTGGCAAATGTATGAAAAGTAGTTCATGCCTCTGTGATGGTGGAAAATGTGGCTGCTGCAATTACTCGACAATTTGACATATGGAATTTTTATAGTTTATACCTACAAACATCAAATTCCATTCCAGCATCTCTACAATATTGCAACATTTTTTGGATATTTCCAGCGAAAACACAAACTGACATTAACGAACATTCTCCAATTATAACCGCAATACCGCAAATAGGTCAACCGTAGGTCATAAATAAGTGCTTCAAACCGGAGCATTGATACTATTTTGTTGAAATGTTTTTTTTTCATTTAACAACAATGTACTCTGTACCCATTAACTCGAAACGATTATCCAGAAAAACCACTACGCCTGACTGATACAATTAGAGCCATCAATTTGAGAGAAAAATTCTTTTTATTGCTCAAAAGGGGAATCCAGGGATTTGTAAAATAATGATGTTATATAAGATATAATAGAAATGGGGAGTGATACGATACGATAAACAAAAGCAATGAGCAACAAAGAGTAAGCATGTATTTACGTGTGTATATAATAACGCATAATATTACGTACAAGTGCATGTGATGATGAACTTTGGAGTTTTCCCATATGGACAAAAAGTCACGTCATCATAATATTCTTTACCATTGCTCAATATCAAAAGTAATTATCATTACAGTATATTATATATTCATTTATATAATAATATTGTATATTACAGGATTTATAAGAGAAGTGTTAAAAAAGTAAGTAAATCATCTAAAATGATACCTATAAAAATTGTTGTCGGAGAGTGAGAGAGAGAGAAAACGTTGTTTTTGTTTTTACATTTTTACTCTCTCAAGTACAGCTCATCATCTTGTTTAAAAAGCTTGTAATCTGTCTTTCGCAGCATGTTTTTCCTGTGTTGTTGTGAGGAGGATAGTGTATCATCTTGAATCATGAATCATATAAGTTGTGGGAGAGCCTCATTAGTAATATTTATATGGCTTTGGTATAGCTCGCGCTCTCATAGCAGCTTCTTGTCTTCTTGGTATGCACACAACCCAATACACGACGAGACGACGACGATCAAGTTCAAATAGTTCATGTTCAAGAAGAAGTTGGATTGTTTTTTTCTTCGTTTGCAGAAAATAAAAGGAATGCATTTCGCAATTCTACACACTTACTGTTCTGAATTTTTATAACAAGACTGCTGTTTATATAGACAAACAAGGAGTTAACCAGGATACTTTGTTTCGTAGTGCCGTGTTTTGTTATGCAGCATTCACGGAGATATCACATGCAATAGTCCCCACAAGTTCATCATTCCCATTGAAGTAGATATCATGAAAGAGAAGAAAAAAAATTATTTGCAATTGAAATGCAAATTTCAGAGAGAGAGAAAAAAATGACTGACTACACCAGGCTTCTGCGGTTATCATTGTAAAGTTCGTTATACGTTCGCTATTTCGCTTGAATGATTTTCAGGAAAAAACCCCAACGACCACACTTCTCATAAATGTTTGTATTTCCCATAAAAATTGGTAGACGAATATGTTCAAACATATTTTGAAAGACTGAAAAATGCTTTTTGCAAAATATTTCTTTGCAAAAATCGTAGTAAATCGTCGTCTTAAAAATATGAGGAAGTATGTGACTCGATATGAGATGGACGTAATGATATCGTGTATCATTTTTACCGTATGTTTACATTTATTGAAAATTAACATGTAGCCCATAAACTGTTTCCGATGTAATCAGTCTGAAAAAAATCTACGTCTTTATACGCTTGGCCTCTATCTTATTGCCTATTTCTTGAATCTACCTATATTTCATCTACCCTTCTTCTCCTCGCAATCCCAACTTGACTGAGCAAATAAAGCGAGCAATGTAATCAAAGTAATTCCCAGAGTCATTCAAATACACTTTTGCTCGCTGCAAGGACAATATAATTCCACAGGATTCGACACAAGGAGAAGAAATGAAATTACAGTCAGCCCGCATATTATTTCTGCATTGCGATATGTTTACTACTTATTTACACAAGAAAAGCCTACATAGTTTATGTTTACCCACACACTTTCTTCCTAGATGCAGGGTATATCCTTACTACTACGTCATCACACGATCCATGATTGTGTTTCTGGAATTAGGAATAAAAAAAAATATAGTTCCAACGAGTCCACCAGAGACAGACTTAATTCATGATGTGTCACGTGTGCGTGTTCATTTACAGTTACAGGAAATGAAGCGAGAAAGTCTGCAAATTATTTAGTGTTCCCTAAAATACAGCCAATACACACCATAAACACACAAGGATATTATATAACCCATTCGCCAATTTTCTCTTGAAAATATCATTTCCTACCAGTTGCGGACGTGTACAGTTTTCGCTGAAAGGAGCAACTTTTTACCTCGGGACTCATATTTTCAAGACACGTCTTTAAGAAAAGGAATTTGGGCAAGAGCGTGCATGCTAACAACATAAAAATACACCTACAACAACAACAACACCATCACCACCATAGCCTATAAAATGATAGTCTTTACGATCCGAAATTTCCTGTATCAGGTTTTGGTGCACCGCCGCCTTGCACCACGACGGCACACATGCTTCCACTATGTAGATGACGTGAAGTCGTGAACCTTTCGCCTATAGTAAATCAAAAATTTTCCGGTACATAAGTATCGAGGCTCCCTGCTTAGTTTTGGTATTTAAATATCCTACTACTCCCCATCCCTCGTGGTCGCTCATGATATCAACAACTTTTGCCAAGTGTAGTAGTAAGTCATACACTCACAAGAATTATGTTCATGATTTTGATTCATATCATTTTGAGCTGTGCTGAGGTAAATGCGTGGGCTGACAAGAGGATGCTATATTTGCAATTTCTAACAGGGAAATACGTCCTCCTCTCATGTTTATTAATACGGGCAGAAACATTCCCAGTAAACTCCATCGATTGTAAACATTCATGTTACGGCATCCACAATAATAATATATTGTAAATATTATGCTGGTTATGCAGCTCTTTGATTTCTTGGGAAATTTGAGACGCACGAAAAAAAACTAGAATCGCTCGGTCGTTTACCAACTTTTTTTACATAAAAAATGACTAAGACAAGAGAGGAGTCGTTGGTTTATGCTGAAAGGCACGTATGACCAAAGCACGTCTACTTAAAAAACACTTCTCCACACACACCATACATTCTACTACACCTGTAATATGTGTACAAAAAATCACTAATATGCTGGTAGGTATATGCGTATATGGTCATACAAAATCTTTATAAGAACAGAATATTATTTTTAATGCAAAAAAATATTGTCGTGAGCAGTTCAGTACTTTATGGGTAATGGTAATAAGGCTAATTACATAGTCTTTTCTTATAATTTGTGTATACCAGCTTCTCATGTCTGTAATCGAGTGGGCGAACGAGTAGATTTATTCCGGAGACACTGTTTTGGAGGAAAAAAAATGATGGACAGCAAGTTTGGGATTGGGATAGCAGGATTAAAGTACATTAGCTTATGTATGCCTGTTTGGTCTTTAGGAGGATAAGAAAAAAATATATATTAAAAGTGCCGAGTTTGTAGTTTGACTCATTTTTTTCCTCTTAATGAAAACTAGTTTTTCCTCTCATCATCATCATGTGATCAAAATAATAGAGGGAGATAGAGAGAGAATTCTGGGTGTTACACAACATGCAGTAAAATTAGAAAGAAAAAAAAAGTTTGAAAATCTGGGGAAACTCTGATAAATAACGAGCAGTGATGCTAAACGTTGTATGGGTATTGGGTTGGATATATGAAGATGTTATGATACCGGCATGTATGAAAGTAAAAATTCACTGACACTTTGCAATTAGCATACGTGAATTTGAATCACGTACACATCTGTATAATCAACTACACCCACTATACTGAAAAAAAAATAAGTTTTTGCAATGGATATATATTTTTTTATCGAATGAAGGTACTAGGCACATCATCAAAGTACTCTCGTTATCTGGGGGCGGGCAGCGGACATTTTAAAGTTAACGGAATGTGGTGCACACGCGAATCTACAAAAAGGGGGAAATTATTCAGGGTAGTTTTTCGGCGGAAGTCGTCACTTCTCACCTCACATCAGAAAAAGATCTTTACGGAAATGTACACTTTTTTTCTTTGAAACTCTGTGTTTAAGCTAATAATATCCCCCCATATAAGCTGAATGCACTCATCACCATCATAAAAAAATACGGCAGAACAATGCGCAGTATTATTATTAGTGTTAAACACAACTCAACAAGCTTTTTTTAGTCTCCATTATTTTTTGATAAATCAAAACCAGTGTGCAATTTCTTTTTGCAAAAATTTGCAATCAACGTAACGTGACTCTCTGACTACTCTTTTGGATTGCGTTGCCAATAATGCCTTTTTCTCAAAAGTCCTCATGAACATCTCCTCCCCTTTTTCATTTTTCTTAAGTTGATACGTATCATACATAATATATTTTTTCATATGCCAATTTATATATTTTTTTTCTCAAAATATTCATAATATGTTCAAGTTGACGATACTATCTGACTTCAAAAATATTGCTTTAAAACAATAATAATACAGTCAGCGAGCGCATATGTACCTATTTGTGCACCAGAGAAACATTCGTGCATTCCATTTCCCACGTTGTAGGTAAGCATCCAACAACAAAAAAGTGAGCATCATCTCATCATCAGAAGAACAGCAAGGATATCATTCCGTATCAGATAGATCAAGGGTGCCGATATTGTGCCAAAGCAAGTTTTATGGGCACACACACACATATTTTCTTGTTGTGTGAGCTTTTCTTGGTCCATGTAGAACAACATACCATCACAGATCGCAAGTATGTACGTTGCATTTGTAGCGTGAGGAGCAGCAGCAGAGCAGCAACATCGCCAACAACAATAATAACGAAAGTTAAGTCCTGTTGTGGCGATGATGATGATACTGCATTGCACGATAAGATGATTATTGTTTAGCTTTCGTTGTTTCATTGCGTTACTGCTCATCATATCATAAATATACGCGTCCTTCTGCCTTCTTTCTGGAGGTGCAGCAGCAACAGTAGCAAAAATGAGCAGCAGAATCCCGTCAACATTCAATCCAAAACGCAAGGAATGTGTCTATCTAGTCGAAAGTGTTGAGGCAAACATGCATAGACACAAAATACCAGAGCGACATACACAGTAGCAGCAAGAATGTAAGCAAGCAAAGCGCTTCGGAACTACAAGAGACCTTTTTTTATCGGTGAAAGTAAAAGTCTGTGTGGTAGTAAAGGAGTACACAGGAAAAAAGGAAAAAAGCGTCACTCACTCCGCTACTACTACTACTGCTCCTACTCCTGCATTACATTTTATGAACTTGTCCCGAGTTCCGACTGGGGTATATTGCTCAAAGACTCTCAGGCTCAGTCAAGTTTGGCAAGTCTAGAGCAACGGATAGTGCGCGGCGGTGTGTTACTGGTGGCGATAAGAGTAAAAAAGTTGTGGCAGTGGCAAGGTTGTTGGATACACGTATATAGTATATATCTTGTAAACTAACTGGGTGGCGGTACTAACAAAAGTTGAACAATATTCGCACTATTTTACAACCACATTTGAGCTATACAATGAAATCGTCAAAAAAAACTCTTGTGCGGTACACATATATATATGCGATCATTGTTCTAGACCTCCGCACTGTAAGTAATACAGAACGGGAAGTTAAAAGCTCATAACTTGTTTATGGGATCCGTATATATATTGATTGTCTAAATTAAATAACTTTTCCTCCGCCTTTAATCTATCCGACTGACGGAAGGAATAAATAACTCTTGAGAGAAATAAAAGTTATTTCTACAAACATATAAATAGCTGGATTCTTCTGGACGTGTGTTTACCCTGGTGCACCAGGGCAAAGTGAGACTGGACTGGAGACGACGGAGAAATGGGACAGGTGTTGGTGAAGTGCATCTTTATTGGGATAGTACAAAGTAGCTACCTATAAACGACGCTGTTTGAGCAAGATTACATAACATTTTATTAAAAAATTCGTTCCAGTTTCATCGCCCCTTTCATCAATATTGATATTATGCGTTTTTACGTTTCATTGTGCTCCTCCTCACAATAGACTCTTTTCATATCGTCGTCTGGGATCAATTTTTATGGGATAAAATTTTGATGTTGCTGGTTGTTTAGGAATGCATGTTGTGTGTGTGTCCCACATTGCAGTAATGCAAAGAGATCAATTAGATATTCGCCGACAACAACAGTATCATCATCATCATCATCAGATTCACCACGATGACATGACATTATAATCGTCGTTACAACTCTAGTGAGTATATTGTTATTATTTCTGTTTAGTGAATTTCGTTCATTCATGCCACCAAAACACTTGCCAGCCATTTGAATAAAATGTCACAGCGATTCTCTCATGATACACCCATTTTATGGCATTGGGACTAATATAGATAAGGAATTTGTGGTGCGGTACTCTCTGTTCTATGAAATTTTATGTATGCAATTCCTGTCATTGTTGTTATTGTTATTCCTCTGGCCTCCGCTGTATCATGTACTCAAGTTAGTGGAGCAACAGCAACTACACCAGCTTTTAAAACCCTACATGGCAGTTGTCAGAGAGTTTTGCTCGCGCATGAATTACCCCACGATATAGACTGTTTTATTGTGACACTGCACTGGAGTATTCCTAAAAGTAGACAGAGAAATATTAGGATTATAGTACTTTATGTCATCGCTATTTATTCACTCTGTGGTAAATTTGGTGCACAACAATGTGGAAAATTGCCATGAAATCCTCCGCATTATAAACACCTACAATAAAGTGATCTCACAGGATTTTAAGTAAAAACCACTGTATCTAATCTAATATACTGGCCGGGTTATCAATTTGATTCGAGTTTTACAGTTGTCAGCAAAAGGACAAATTCAAGTTTAACAAAACAATTCTCTAGAAACATGGAATAAACATTTCGATGGAATGAAACCAAAAAATTTCTGCTTCGTGGTTTGACAAAAAAATGCGATTCAAATTGTTTTAAACGAGACAAGCAAACTAAATTTTAACAATATAATGTGTCAACTGTCTTGAAAGGTGAAGCCATTGTGAAGGGAAAAAATGACATTTTCTCCATTTGAAACAGTGCATAACTTTTTTCGTGTAACGCAGTTGTAATAGGACATGTTACAGGTTAATCAAGTAATGTAAACGATGCATTCTCGGAAAAAACAAAGTTTTCCCTAGTTTTATCTCCTCGCTCCGCTGATATTATTAGTAGCAGCATTCATCATGCCGTGGAATTTGGAAATGTAAAGGAAACAAAACCAAGACGAAGATAAACTAGGAAAATATAGGGAAAAAATGGGAGATGCTCAAGGATCAAAAGTTTTCGAGGTCTCCCGGGAGGTGACTAATTGGACCATACCAGAGATAGTGGAGGATATGGGAAGTAGCAGTGACGTACTGGACTACAGTACAGAGGGCTACTGGCCACCTTATTCCTCCTCGTTTGGACTAAATTCCAGCTTTAATGGCTCACTGGAAGGTGGTAATAAAACGTCATCGGTTCCACGGGATGAAGACCTCGCAAAAGTTGAGAAAGCGGTGCTGGCCCTCATTTTTATCCTCACAGTTCTTGGCAACTGTGTCGTTCTGCTCGGGATCTTCTTCCGGAGGCAGAAGATGACAAGAATGTATTACTTCATCCTCCATCTTTCCGTGGCTGATCTGATCACCGCATTCTTCCAAGTGCTTACACAACTATTTTGGGAAATAACGTATCGGTTCCAAGGTGGGAATTGGCTGTGCAAGTTTGTGAAATACAGCCAGATCCTCGGACCATACTCTTCCTCTTACGTACTAGTAATGACGGCCCTTGACAGATACCAAGCCATTTGTTATCCCTTGAGTAATTGCACTTGGACAGCGAGGAGATCCAAAATCATGCTTGGACTAGCATGGACCATCTCACTGCTTTGTTGCGTCCCCCAGATCTTCATTTTTAGCTATCGACCAATCGAGGGAACCGTACCGCCAGTGTACGACTGCTGGGCAACCTTCCCCGACGGCTGGGACAAGGTCTACGTCACATGGTATTCCATTACAGTTTTCATCATCCCCCTAATTGTACTCGTGTTTGCATATAGCTGCATTACCCGAGCCATTTGGATCAATTTCAACATGAAGGCAGCGAGCCGTAATCATGATAATTATGAGAGACGGATGACACGACAGGACTCAGATGACGGGGACCCTCCCTCCCATTGCGAACATAGTCAGGATGAGTCCGTTTTTCAAAGAGAAGGAAGACTCTCCCTTCGCGCAAATGCTAGTCAGTCAATTTCCTCAAACATGCCAAGCAAAAAATCCAACATTAATCTTTACAATCCCTCCAAGCACTTTCTTACGACGATCAAGAGCGCCGCGTCCTCATCAACGAGAGAGAGTGGTGGAAATGAGTCAACAAGAAAAAATTTATTTGGAGACTCAAACAAAAGGAGCGTGAATAACATAATAACGACCAGAACATCAACATCCTCCTCCTGCAACACTCAATCAAGTTCACTTTCCCCATCCTTAAGTGGCCGTCGCATGTCTGCGACTGAAGATAAAAGTGGAGAGCGACACAGAAATGCTCACTATTTCACCACGAGTCAAAAATTGTTTGCCTCTTCCACGGGAAGCGGAATAATAGAAGCCGAGTCAAGTATTAACGAGCGACTACGGAATGATGAGGAACAGCTGCAACTCATTCCAACGGAAGTTGGAAGAAATGGGCTGTGCCATCATACCACTTCTTCTTCTCCTTCTTCTGGAGCACCAGCAGATGAAGTCTCATCAACAGCCAGAGTTTGTCATTCCTGTGACAAAGATGATTTCGATGGTAATAATGGTGCTGGCAGCGCACATCAAATGAAAAATGGTAGTGTCAAATTCTCCGGAGGATCTTTGGCAGCAGCGACGGCCGATTGCCAGCATGGATGTTATGGGAAGCAGTGTAACCATTGTCACTTTTCTGTAGACAAAGAGGGCCAACTGAATACGAATTCTGCTTCAACAGAGGGGACCACACGTTCCAGCATTGCAGTATTAAACAGAACGGAGGGTGGAGGCGCAGGTGACAAACTTTTGGGGAGCAGTGAGCACAGTCCCACATCTATCCCCGCAAGCGGTTCTGGGAGAAATCGTGACAAGGATCAAAATCAAAGTTACCGTTTCTCAGGGAAATCAAGCTCCCGCAATTTACTCCTACCTGTAACGAACCGGTTTTCGAGGAAAGAGCGTGGTGGTCGCAGTAGCATTCATAGTACGGGTAATCAGAATGGGAAGCATAGCACGAAATCCGTTACTGCGACGTTACTGGACCACCAGCAGCCCAGAACACATTCGGTGAAGGGGATTTCAAGGGCTAAAATCAAAACCATTAAACTGACCGTTACCATAATCTGTTGCTATATTTTCTGCTCATCCCCCTTTATCGCGGCGCAGCTGTGGTACGTTTATGATCCCAATGCCCAAAAGAGCTCTTTCTTTACAGGTAATCAATCAATAAGCTTTTTGTCTCTTTTTAAAACACACTTTTATATACTTGTCATCACACACACACGACCAGCATAGTAGGATCAAAAAACGTTTATGGGGAAAACTATTCATATAAAATATCATATTCAACAAAAAAGGCGTGCCATTCTAGTTGCCAATGCAGTTGGCATTCTCTGAATTTATGCACATATTTATTGCAGTTCGGAGCATCCCACTGGAAAAACACCTCCTTTCGAACATGATCATGACAAACGGGCCCAGGCTCATTTCGACACACCAAAATCACTCATGCATAATGTAATGTGTGTGCCTGCTCTCCCATGATTCCATTGTTTATTTTCAAACTATCCATCATTCCGAGTTTAACGCGACGTTAGCATTGTTACCATATTATTATCATCACTGACGCCACCACCATCACCACCAAGGTTTATTTTTGCAAACTCATGGCCGCATGACATTCATACTGGCCCACTGATCTAGTGGTGCGGCCTGCTGGAGTTTAAACAATATTTTTAGTACTTTTTATTATTACCACTACTAAACTTTATAATGTTATGATGTGTTGCAAAGTCTCATCTCTTCCTTTTACTGCCTCTTTAGTGTGCACACACAAAAAAGTTTCATATTGCTCAAATTCTCCATTTATGAAAAGATGATTGATGATCCAACTCCCGGATCATGTTACAAGGATGTCCCCAGAAAATAAATCCGTTGGATCTTATTAACTTAAAACGGTATCCGGGAGAGTATTATATGGAGATAGACAAACTACCCTTGACCTGTCAGTCAAAAACTGTTAAACAATATTGTACTAACCACAGGGGTTTTCCCTTTTAATTTTGCAATATATATCCTGTCATTGCATACACAAACTTTAATGTGGTTAAAGATGTTTTTATATTACATTTCGTCGTCCACAATCAACAGGAGTTTTTGTGTGAAAGTGAAAAGTTTACTTGTCCTCAATGAGTTTACTTGTATCAAAATAATTTCGGCCCGCAATATGTCAGCGGTTCTGCATTCCGGTTTTTTTTGTGTGGGAACGAAAAATGGTTTTCCTATCCGCATCTATGTAGAAAGCATCAATGTCGAGGTTACTTAATTAGATTAGTAACAGATCAATACATACAATAAAGCCGACACAACTACACAAAGAAAACCCAAAAATAACTGGTGACAAGTCAATTTTATGAAAAGCCTGTATGCATAAACTTGGCCAACATATTATCTGTGTCAGTATCCCATTCTCGTGACGCGTGTCCCAACTTTTACCATTAAACGATGTCCCAGAAATGCTAAATAAAGTTTAGCGGAAGCTGTTACTGGATGTTACGATATGATTGTCCTTGTATAAGTTATATATTCAGTGTATACGTGAAATCCAGATACTAAACTTAATACGTTGTATTTGTATTAAGCAATATCATTATCCAGGAAAAAAATATGTACAAAGGTGTGCTCATCTTCTATCTTCATCTCATAAAAGGGTTAAATTTTCCAGAGTATTGGAGTTCGTATGGTTTACTTTTGGCAGGATTCACATTGTTTGCCAAAAGGAACTATATTTGCTAATGCTCATAATGAAAAGGTTTACGCAACAGACTTAAAGCGTAACAAAAGAGTGACATTGCCACGTGACCTTCTAATGTGTATCTGGGAAATGATTTAGACTCCTGATATACACTTATGTCATCTCTTTAATCTCTTCAAAAATAATTTCGGATTATGTAGGTAGATAAGTAAAGTACCACTTCATCACGAACGTTTATTGCAATTTGCAAAGTAAGTTGTTCAACATTTTATTTTTTTTAGCTGAATTGAAAATTCTTGAACTACTTTCCCATTTTGTAAAGCATCAATTAATACTCCTTACAAGAATATTTTAATGATATTTATCTAGTTCTTTGTTATACAAAGTACTTCGGAGAATGAAGTAGGGCGGATTTAAGCATTTACTACCGTATGGTATTCTTACATAAGTAAATGGAAAGAGGAGCATTTCATCATTATCATGGATCCTGAGGCTAGTATTAAGGAAAGCACGTCCACGTCAAGGATTTTGGTTAAGTTTGGAACATAAAAGTGGGAAGCAATATAAGCGACTCAGATTTGCATAAAATCAATCAGTCTTCCCTTCCAAACGAATTTTTTTATGGACTAGAGAAGAGCCCGATGAGAAAAAGTAGTAGAAACTCGAGCTGGGAAGACGACGGAGAAAAACCAACCTCATTCGAAATATATTTCGCTCAAGGTAATTCATGAGAGTAGATGCGAAGACCATGTCAGAGAGCCAGATAGATCCATATTCATTCAACGATTCTATTCATTCAACATTGTACACATAGTACAACATACGTTTATGTCTTTCTGGGAAAAGTGAAGCTGAAAGGCTTTTACCTGCTGGCTTATTGGACTGTCCTCATGAATCCGTCACCGTTGATGTATATATTTTGACATGGCCTAAAATTTGGAATTACGCATGCAATATATACTTCACATCCAATGTATTTTCATCTAACCTTACAACGCAAGAGTATTCTTGCGTAATGACAATACAATGCCATTGAAGGTTAGACGAGTATATTTCATGATCTGAATCTGATTCCAGTTCACTTTCCCTTTTGTCTTGTTGGCAAACCTTTATCTGTGTGTAACATATTTTGTGAAGTGGGAACTCACAATCAGCTCAGTATCTCTCTGTTGCAAAGGCAAAACTGTGCCACCGCCGTCGCTGCTGTTTTCATGTACGAGCGGACTCAATGGTCGACTTGGCTTAAGATGAGAAGGAGACAGA
The DNA here is from genome assembly GCA_004115045.4 of Sinella curviseta. Lineage (NCBI taxonomy): Eukaryota > Metazoa > Arthropoda > Collembola > Entomobryomorpha > Entomobryidae > Sinella > Sinella curviseta. Next base: position 57,706,544 of record CM023201.3, read on the forward strand.
TCTGATCAGACGTGTTGCGGAATATAAGTGAAACTCTCCACGGAGCTTTTTGTCATCTCAACGGCTCTCGAGGGTTTGAAGCGAGAAAGAGGAAAATACTCAAATATCATGACACATGCAAGTAAGATGAGGAGAGAAAGTAGTATGGAATAGTAGAGAGAAAGCTCTTCCACTTCATTTCCAATGATTGCATATATGTATTCCCTTTTCAGGCTTGTGTGCGTCTTCACACAAAAGACATGGAAATTTCATTTGAGCAGAAGTGTATCTAGGAAAAGGCAGAATACACTTTCGGTTTTAACCTTTTCCCGAAGAGTTTTGTCAGACAGAGAGCTATAAATAGTAGTCCGCTCCAAGGAACATTAGTACTATTTCAATTGCTCCAATTTGCATACACATTAAATCTACGACGCGGCTATATATATGTTCCCAGGCGTATGAATCGTAACATAACGTCTCAAATCCACTAATGTACGACGAACAAGATGATGCGGATGAGCACATTATATATTTTTTGGCGAAACATACACGAGAAGTGAAAGTGTAAATATGAGTTATTGGAACATTTACCCAAATAGAATCAAGTAACATATGTTGCATTTAATTATATCCGAGTTGTGCTTGTGGCTGAAATACTAGTAAGGATTCCTGGATAATATTCAGTAATTGGAGAGGAGAGGCTAGCACGCCCAGTGCCCGGTCTTTCTCCTTGAAGAAAAACTTGAAGATGGCACGTTTTTATTTTGTGGGGGAAGAGAAAGTGTGAGGGAAGCACGCCCGTGTCGGTCGTCCATGTGGGAAAAGTGCAAACAAAACCAAGTGAACATTATTCGAATAGCAATTTCACTGTTATGTGTTTATTTATTTTTCTTATTACATACTAAAGGCAATGGAAGATGAGTGTATATAACCCAATTAGAAAGGTCATAAAATTATACCTAAATCGTTGCAGTAAAGTTCCGGTTCGATGTATGTATTAAGTACATAATCCAAGCATAAAAATCCAGATGTTCTTTCAATCCGGTCATTCCAACTTTTTATTTCATATATTTCAGTATAATTGATACCTATGTTCATATAATTGTAATTGTGGTATAACATTTTCTGTTATAACTTTAACAATCGTTGCGATCATATTCAGCATGAGCTGTGGTACCGAACATTATCGGAATCAAAAATTGAAAAGGGAAATCATACGCCATCAGCTTTCTCTTCCTGGTTTGGATTCCACTACAAACGGATAATTACAAATACTTCATACAAATATTTGAAGTGAAAGCAGATGCGTAAATTATTTTACTTTGATGTTGTGTGTGTCTGTATGTAATGGAGAATCTATATACAAAATACGTAGGACATTTGCCTGATAAAGAGTCACACGCAAAACAATAAACTTTTGTTTGGGCCATCAGATGGCCATGAATGAATGAATGAATTTATATTCAGTTACGATCACGTTGGTGGTGGCGGTAGATAAAGAAAGTGCTTCTCACGGTATGAATACCAATCAGTAATGGCAATGGCAAAGAGAAAATTAAACAGCCGTCAGCTTTCACACATTGCCGTCACTATTTAATCAACATCAGCAGCCATCATCATCAGCGCAAAGAAGGTGGAGGCATCGTTATCGTGAAAGCAAATATTTTCTCTTTTCATTTCAAAGGCCTTTTTGACTCATACCAGCGGACGAAAGTTTTGCTTGCATACATACATGTATATATGCATGATATTTGTAATGTAGTTAGGAAGAGCCAACACATTTCACCACATGTATTTCTTTTGTAAGTACATGCATTATAGTTTGCTCCTGGAAATTCTCTGGCAAATACAGTATCATGTAGGTATAATGTTTAACCTTTTATCGTTACGGAATGTAGAACCAACGGCGTTTTTGAAAGGAAACTGAGGTATGCTTCCGCGACTTAGGTATATTATTTAACTGTTGCGGTTTAGAAAGTTCTCCGCCACCAACATTGTGTTCTATTTTCTTGTTAGTGATATTGATATTTCCTTAATAATCTGACATTCTTACTTGAGACTCAAGACATACTGCGCGACAGAGACAGGATACATGTATGATTTTCTCCCAAAGGGAGTTTCCTTTGACTGATGTTACATGGTTTATATTTCTTGTTCTATACGACACATGGACATGAATACTGTGGTGAGCTGTGGGCTTTTGTGTTGGCCTAAAATAACCTAAAACCTTACACATACGACGAGAGAAAGATTTTAACTTCCTTAGTAGCTATCACAGAGAAATGAAAATGTATAGTTCAGCATGTCAACCGAAAGGAAACGTCTTAGAAGGCTGGAAAAATATAGATAACGGAGAGGAAATTCAAGTTTGATATCAGGATTTACCTCAAATCCACTTTAATTATTCATTAAAATAGAATGCGACAATAAAAGGGAAAATATGTGCATAAAATACATTTGCGGAATTTATATACAGACTTCTCGGTTGAAGGGATAGCATAACATCAAAGATTGGTGCTCTACAAGTTTTTTAAGATCAATAAAAAGTTTTTCGCTGCCAATAAATCCTGTCGTAAACTTAAATAGCATTTAAGCGTCATAAGGTAATCAAATAAACATCATATCGTGATCATTGCTTGGTTTTGCTGCATTTTCGGTAATGTGGAATGGAACTGCTGTGCCATTAACTTAAACGAGGACGGACATGTTATGATGGTCTTATATATTGGCCATGCCCGTATTGCCCCAAATGTAATTCATAGCCTGTATAAATGTACCTGTTTCATAACAGAAAGTCATCCGCAGAAAAAACAATCACTTTATCACCACCTACGCCATCAAATTGCATCATATGCTGTAGGAAATTGCAACTGATCCATAATTGAAGATGTAATGATAGCATAACATTTAATAACAAAACCTTCTTCTTGGAAGTTACTGAAACTTTTGTTGTCTTGTTTTTTGTTCCTTAGGGCCAACCTTCACCATTCTGACACTACTGGCGTCCCTCAATTCCTGCGTCAACCCTTACATTTTTCTCTTCTTCAATCCAAACCTCTTGCAAAGTTGCTTTCATGGAATCTTCCGCCCCAAGTACCCAGGTCGTCGTTTCAACAACGGTGGTGGATCCCCCCTCTCTCGTACTTTATCACAAAACAAAAAAGCTCAACTTGGAGTTGGAGTAGCTGGGAGAACCTCTGTAAACATTGCCCGATATGGAGGTGGAGTTGGTGCTTCTGCCGGCAGTGGTGGGAACAGAGGGCAATCAGGCCCTCGATTGAGTAATTCAACGATAGGTGAAGGATCTCAAAAGCAGCAGCATCAGCAGCACACTACTTCTGCCGCTTCCGCAACAACTCGTTCATCTCTTCTAATGAGAGACGGTGAGATATTCATATCCCAACATCAAGTTCCTTCCACCACCACCACCATCACTACTACTGCAGCTACTAATGGATGTGAAAGAGGAGCAGGATACATGGAGAAAGTCCCCGAGACAAATGAAAGCTTAACTAATGCGGTCGAGCTGGTTGATTCCACACCACCGCCGCCTCCACCTCGATCTTCTCCAGCTCTCCAAGCCAATACCATTCAGCAGGATAGATACCTTTCTCCCCTTGGAACTCAACCGTGTCGGGTGGAGACGACGTTGGTTGGAGCAAAAGGCCATGTTAGCAGCACTAGTACACTTATCACATAAAAAATACTTAAAAAATTATATAGTGACGTAACTTGGTAGGTTAATGAAACATTATATACATATTACAAACCTGCATACATAGTATACAAAACCATGTACCTACGAACATGAATATGAATAGATATTATGCCACGTCTCTACCTACCAATTCCTATACGTTGTTATATACAAGTGTTATTTTGTTCCGATTGTATTTTATTTTTAGTGCATATCCGTGTAGTTCATTGTTTTATACTTTGTGACAATTCACTTTATATTTTGTTTTTGATATATATTATTAGTTCAGTATAGACCAAAACGGTTGAATGAGACGGGCGATGATGATGGCAATAGTCATGAATTTATATTGAGCGAGAGTAGTGGCAGAAAGAAGTCGATTATTTAGCGAATGAGTTTTTTTGGGGGAGAAGAAGAAGCTAGTAGTAAAAAGTGAAAATGTAATTTATTTTCGTACTATGTAAATCGCATATTTTGTATCGTGTTGTCGTCGTTGTTAACGTCCTTTTATATACTGTACCAGCAAAGAAAACAGTAGAATGATTGACTTGAGAGAAACTATGCATGTTATTGTGCTCCCTTTTTTATGTACTTTTCGACACCCACTACCCTCATGCATGTTTATTAGTGACGTTTTTTTATATTTTTGTAAATAATGTACAGGTTTTTGTGTTGAGTGTGTGAGTAGGTAGTAGGACAAGTATAAAAAAAGTAGAATTCATCAGTAACAAAAAATCTGTTATTATTATTGACTGCTAGTTCCAAATGTACACATTATACATAGTCTTATATATAGTCTTGATATTATTACCACACGACAAGTCCGCTTTCCTCCCGCTACTGATGCCGTCGTCAATTGAATGAAATCAAAAGAGAAACGTGAAACGTAATACCACCGCCGCCGCCACAAGAGAGTAGTGAACTGCTCTATCGCACGTAACGTCATTTCCTCTTCGCCATGACGGGTTCGAATGGGATGAATCTCGTAAAAGGAGAGTATATAGTATCCTGATTCCGGAGAGAATGAATGGAAACGTGTGATATTTAATATTGCGTCTCTTCATCACTGGGAGGAAGCAGTAAACACTTGGTTTTTACGACAACGACTATGTATTTTGGTGGTGAAACTAATATACTACAGCATAGATCAACTTTACTCGTTTCATATTTAGGTATTCGTGTGTGTTTATATAATCTACAAACGTAGTAGTACGTATATAGATGTAATTATTATTAAAGTAACAAAAAGTCTTCTTTGAAGAACGCAGACTGATTATCATGAATCATGGTCTATAATTTGCCGAGTTGCAATTTGGCAATGCGTATTTTGTATTTTCGCCGGTATATAGTTGCCGACTCATCATTTCTACCTGGCTGATGTAAGCGTATTGATTTTCGTATACTCGTATAAAATCTAGTGAACTATTTAACTAGGCATATTTACCATTTACGTACTTTTACCACCTATTACAATAAACACATTCTGGCGCGCACACTTTGAGAAAACGTGTGAAATGTTGTCGTAATTGATACGAATTCAATTTAGGGTATTGTTAGTAGTCCTAAAAAATACAAGCGTCAATATACGTAAACGTACAACAACGCTCTCGGTTACTTACTTATCTACTTACGTGCGCAACAATAACATTTTTGGCAAGGCAAATGCCACTTTTATCGGTCTCATTTCTCACGAAATAGTCTCGCTCTTAACATTTTCCATTTTCGTAGTTTTGATGACTACTGTTTCGGAAGCTTGTGAATGAAATGGTTACAATAAAATTTCTCGTTAACACTAAAAGTATGAATAAAATATATATACCTATGTGGATATATATTTATTATTGCTCCCCGTACAAAAATTAATATCCGCCTACGCTACTCTTATGAACAGAACAGAGAGAATAAAACATTTTAACATTCGCATACCTAAAATATGAATATTTACATAGTAAAAAAGTAAAAACACTCAAACATAAAAAAGCATATATATATTTTTTCTACAAAAAAAGCGCAGACTATATAATGATCACATTAAGATACTGCAATTTTTTTTCTATTTGTATAATTTTTAAAAAGATTCTGGAAATACTTTTTTGGGTACGTAACATGCAGTTTTCCTTGAACGTAACACCACATACATGTATATAAACTTATGATACGACAAGTCTGCGGAATTCTGCAAAAACTTTTCTGCTGAAATGTCAAGTAAATGTGAATTATAGTAGACAGGTATGAGTTTTTGTATAAAAGTACATGCGACATCGTATACTAACTTCATATGGTGTGTTAATATACACGCCCGGGAAAGTGTTGAAATTTAGTGGAGTGGGCAGGTAGAGTGCTACATTGCATGCTGGTTGATGCAGTCTCGTTCCTGTGAGCATGTCATTCCAGGACATGGTTGGCAAAGTTTTATAGAAAAAAAATTGCTATTACCTGTCACTTTTTTTGGGAATTGTGTCTTTAATACTAACTGGTCATGAGAGACTCAAGTTGTGAGAATGTTCATATTTAGTAGTCATTCTGCGACAGGCTGAACGAGAAAGGTGGGAAAATGTATGCTGCTGACTGTGATAAGAAAAAAATATATATGTGTCACTCCGTCTACATGTCTCTGTGCGTGACACAGGGTTGTAATTTTGCTTTGATTTTTTTTGAGTTACCGACACTCTGTACCCTTTTAATAATAATATCAGTTTTACGATTGAATGAGTGAACGAATGAACCGGAAGGAAAATTTGGCGAGCTTTGGCAATTGTATTGCAGGTATACTTGATGCATGACGGCGATCCTGTTATCTCTTCATCGCTATCATGATCGTTAAGTTGTTTTAAGCACTTGCACACAGGGCAAGAGTTTGGCAGCAGCGTTTCGACTGCCTTTTGGCGTATTCTTGCAAAAACGTGATGGATTGATGTGAAACCAAATATTATTAGAAGCTGCGGGGGTACTAATGATTTCAGTAGTAGTAGTTTTGTTAGGTGTAGACATTTCATGCCGTGCCATGCCATACACACGACATTTGTCACGAACGTCTCAGATCTTCGGCTTTTGCTTTCTCTGCTACGTCAAATCAACTTCCTGTTGTGGGTGCTGCTTTATACACTATTTTATAGCCTTTTTTTGATTGATGACAAATTCTTGTTTCGAAAGTGTCTCAAATAAGGCATAGGACCATAGCTTTTTGTTTCACGTTTCCTCTCTCACCGACAACATTACCTCCAAAACCACTCGCCGCCAAACACGTAATCTCAAATAATCTATATGAAAGGGAATAAGTACTGGAATCGATTACTTTTATTTTGTTGCTCACCTCCTCCTCGTATCTTGTATATATACTGACGTACAAAGAAACAAAGTCACATCCGAAAAAAAAGAAATAAGAATTCCCGAAACAAACTATTTTGTTGTTACTTGATTCTCTGGACTACTTGTTTTTTTACAAGAAAATACATAAATATAGATTGGAATACATGCGCCAATTAATTTTGTAGCCTTCCCAAGTAGGTTGACTGATTTCTCTAGTAGAGTTTTTCTCTCGCTTACGACAGACTCTGGAATTTCCTATGAATCGTGCAAATGTACAAAAAAATGTATATTAGTTCCTTATAATAAAGTTAGGCCGGTTTGTTAATAATAAGTCCCTCTAGATGTGGTGGCTTTAGCCTAGCAAATATATATTTATTCTCTCCATTCCTTGAACACGGTATGTAATATCTGAATCTGGGAAAACCGTCATATGTATTTATATAGGATCCTATGACATGACATGGGTAAAAAAGGGAACCGACTGTAACGACAATGTTGACGAAAGTCATAAAAATGTGAGAATTGCACCTGATGCCGTGTTTACCAACTCGACTTGCAAAGCCTCAAGTCACAATGAAATCAGCACTAAAAAGGTGTAGGAATACAAGTATGAAATAAACAAGTTTGCCAAACTTCTGCTTTCTTTGCGTTTCCTGTATAGTTACTAGAAAGCGTACTCTATGGTGTCTGGTATCCCATTATACAAAATTAGAGTACATATTGTACAAAATTGAGGATATTTTTAGAATAACGAGAGCATTGTCGTATATAGGGACGTTCAAGGTTGCCTCCGGGTATATATATATTATATATGATTATCTTTCATATCGTGAATTTACTTTGACAAATAATAATATGATAAGCTGTTTTTCTAAATAAGTACCTAAGTATGATTAGCGTAGTAGTACCAAATAAGTCAACTATTTACTATATATATACACGTTATACAAAAAAAAAGTCGAGCTTCTTTTAATGAACTTTTATGAATGGCGTGCCCAAAGGTAATAAGCAAAAAATTTTCCATGAAGAAGCGCCGATTGATATGTCACATCTGCTGGAATAAATTATACAGCTCAGGTTCCCATCTCCTTGAGATGAATCAGCGTAGGCCTCACTTTCCAACTCTCTTCTTGTACAGGTTGTCTCCGATAATTTTGTCAGAAAGGTGGAAAACGGATGGATGACAGCTTTGTGTTTACTGCGAAAATTTTTTGACAACAACGGAGGCTTCACACAGTAGATGATGATGGTGATGTGTGGTGGGACTTGAGTGATAAGTCAATGTATCGTACACGGCATCATTAAATTTATTATTAAAGAGACAAAATATTATATTCCATGTATTTATATAAACTAAAATTTCTTCACATTTTCGAACAGGCCTATTTGATGATAACTTGATGAGTAGTGTATGATATTTTAGTACTTGTTTGGCTGACTGGTACAGAAAGGCATGAAAAGTTGCCTTTCATTTCGGCTTTGATGGACACTTCAATTTTGGGGACGTCAAGGGAGGATTCTTCTGAATACGAGTTCATTATAAATTTTATTCTTTCATCACGGTTGTTAGAGATGAAACTTGTTGGCAGGTTATATGTGCAGTAGTATTAGTTTTAAATTGACTGGTGCCGAATAGGGTAGCAGCGGCATATCTCGCCATCTCACATTCTCCAAAAAAACTTCATTAATTATAAATTTAATTGAATGAATGCGGTGCTACTATTTGTTACTACCGATAAACTAGACTTTTACAAAATCGTTAATAAAAGTAGACTGTTACATTTCCTATTCAAGTATACTGGTACTATGGGTCTTATTATTAATGTCCTCTCAACTCGTCAATGTCAATTATGTGGTAGCATTCTATATTATAAACATATAATACTTAAATACAGATAGGTATTATTAACAATACAAAACTGTTACACAATAGCGTGTGGTGCGGTATTAGCTAGTCTGTCTATTCTGAAATGTATAATGTATTCAAGATGATATATTATTATATTATATACTGTAAACGATATTTAAAATTATAATATTGTATATGTACACAATGTGAATATTAACCGTGCTATTATTAGTTTGGTATATGCTGTTGTAATGAAAAAAGAAAAAAAAATTATGAACCTGAAATATCAAAATGTATGTGGCGGCTGTTATTACATTTTTGTTATTATTTTTCAATCAAATAAAAATAAATGTTTTAAATTAACGCTTATCATTCTCATACGTTTTTATTATTTGATATATAGACAATCAATCAGTGATTATTCCTTACAAAAATTTGGAATTGGATTTCTTACTAATTGGTTGGTTTACTCACTAGACCACTTTCTCAACAGGTACAAATTTATACACTCAACAAACATTGAAGCGGGCAGCAATTCACCAAACATACAAACATGAACGTGTGTCCTTTCCAATTTCCGCATAGCATCATTTTCTCTAAAACCGAATAATTCTGCATCGTGCGATGGAATTCCCTGGAAAAAATACACAATTTTCAAAGCGGTAATCACCCCGATGATGGAAAAGTTTGCAGATGATAGATAAGTTTTCGTAGTTGCCATTTGGAAAGACATTACACAGTTGATAATGGCATGGTCTGTGCAAATAATTTGCTTAAAATTACTCGTATACACACACCATCGTCGCCGTCGTCTCGTAGTTTCAGGTGTAATGGTTTCCGAACAAAGTAGGCCTTTTTTATTCACTCTCTCCCTCTCCGCCTAGTATTTATAGAAACTCATTCCCATTTATCTTTCTTAGCGTCATCATTATCATTGATTTTTATTACTGCGACCGTGAACATTTATACACTGGCATAGTTGGTCTTTGAGGAGCAAAAAGAAAGTTTTTTAAAACCCAATATTACCACTGCGCTATTATTATCCCAGAGAGATTTCATCTATATCCCTTTATGTTTTTTTAGCAACCAATTTCCGCAGAAATAAGGAAAACGAGGGAAGGGACTGTTTTTTTTCGGGCTCTATGAAAATGTCTGCATTTATTATTTATACGAATTCTGCTGGAAACATATGATGACCGCCATGGTTGAAATTTTTTTTGAATACAGCGTTAGCTTGGAATATAATAGAATAATAACGTACTTCACGAGAAAAACAACATGGCATACAACAGTCCATTAGCACTTTCCCGCGGCGTCAGCGCTTTCAACTCTAATATTTTGGCATGAAATGTATGTATAAAAACTATATTACATAAATACATGTACACCGAAAGAGTTTTAAAACAAACTACTGTTTTTATCAGAGTTTAAAATTTTATTTAAAGTGCCTACCTATGTACATTTTCTCTTGTGACTGCACACTTATGTAGGCGGACAGAACATGAAAAAATAAATATCTTGGAAAAAGTACACATCGTAGACGGAAAAGCGTCTTTAACTTTAATTCAGTTTCTCCCCACCCAACTCCCTCTTTGTTAAACGAAAAGACCTTGTCCTTTATAACGCATGGGAATAAAACGGAAAGTCCATATGGTTCTTGTAGGCGGATAAACTCCCGGATTTCTATGTACAAATTTACGACAACCTTGACAAAAAAAAGAACAGCAAATATGATTCGAATTCGATGATGTGTATTGTCAAGAAAAAATGGAGAATAGGAGCGACAAGTGGATGTGTCCTTGACAGAGCGTCTCCTAAAATTGAAATATGCCATCTAAATAAGGGTCATAGAAAAAAAATCCACTGACATCTATAGCGCACACTGTGCCATACTCAAGTACACTACATTCCGCATAATAATATTACACACACTTGTTTACTATAGCATTCTTTAGAATTTCCTCATGTTATGGAACTGCCATAAGTTCCATAATACAGTTTTTTTTTCGTCAAAACTCAATCATAAGCTGGAGAGTTGTGGCTGTGACCCAGACACACTTCCACATCAACAAATCCATAGGAAAATGAAAGCTTAACACACACATGGACGGCGAAGAATGGGAATGGAATATTGGGAAGGCATCTTACATGGAAATTCATTCAAAGTAATAAGATGATGGAAGAATTTGATTGCATTTTGGAGTGAATTGGGAACAAGAATTCGTTAAGTAGTGTACATAGTGTCAAACAAGGAATACGTTAAAACCCAATGGAGTTCTTTTGCCAAACGAAGCGACGGGTTTCTCAGAAAAGAAAGCATAATTTTGTACATAATATTTATGCTTTGGATCATTTTTAGTTACATAGTGTGGGATTTAAAATTGATTATCCTTCATGAGCCCCTATGGTGCAAATAAATTTAAATGAAAAGTTTGTTATGCTGTCTGAGTGAATAATTTAAGATGTCACAATGCCCCAAAGATTTTCATAAGTTACGTAAAATACATTAGGTAAGTCTGCCTATATTCCGATCATGACTCATGCCAATGCTTGTGCAAAATAATCAATCGTCCTCCATAAACTTATTTATTCTTTCCATGCTTGGCCGAATTGAAACGTAATAAAACTGAAAATGGATCCATATCGCATTACAATAAAGAATAAGTAGAAGAATTTAACTAAAGTTTGAAATTATACAAGGGTTTGTCTCGATGTAATGTTCTTCGGGTTTGGAAACAAACTTGCTAAACCACATTGCGATTTCAAGGAGCCAATAATTGGTTATATATACCTAGATACATAAATGCACAATCGTTTCTTGGAAGGAGTCTGTCTGCAAATGGAACGGGTGTGGGGGTTTGCGATTTGAGCAAAAGCGAGAATTACATGACGGTAGTTAATAACTGTAGTCGGTAAACATTTGCCCTTTCATTTAGAACACGTAATGAACGACAGTGAGTGGGCATGTGTATCTGTCAATGTCTTGCTATAGCTTCTACCAAGCACTTTTTGTTACGAAAACTGATGGAGAAAAGTATCATTGTTTCAGTTCCACAAATGTGTTGTGTCATTCCAAGAAGAATGTTTATGTTTATCATTTATTGCATTCGTACCTACTTTCTTCGTAACGAAGCTATTATCCGGAGAAGTAAAATTACAGACCAAGAGTTGGTTGTAGAAAGCGTAATGCTTCTTTGACTGCTCCTATTGTACAATATGAAGGGATGTACATATAAAAAATCTTAGCAAGACAGTGCAAGAAATATAATTTTGTGATTCAAACCAATTCACACACATGTATTTAATTTAGTGCTAATTAAATAAAGTCTGTAGTAAACTTGAGATTAAATTATATGGTGTGGGTTTGCGAACACTGTAGCGATTTCGAGACACTTTCTCTGATCTAATCTGAAGTCTGAAGATTTTCTAGTTTATTAAAGTGTACAGAAAAGTTTCAGTCTTAAGGTTTCTTGTGATTTGAAGACTGTGTAGCTTGTAGCGGATAAATTTAATTTTAAGCTTCAGATGATTGCCAGTAGAAATGTGATTGTGAATGCCTAATCAAATTACATGCACTTGACTGCTGCACTCTCTGCGGCACAGTGAAATAAGGTCAAATCTAGGTTGGAGGCTGGAATTCCAAATATCTTAAGGTATGTACATATATCCGACTTTGTGTAAACTTTTAACTAAACAAGTCCAGTTTTCACTACACAGACCTGCTTGTGACATAATTTCTGCTCTGCTCACCCGTGTCTTCTTTCAATATCCTATGAAATAAGATTTCATCACGAGAGTTATGAGATCATCAACATCTACTTTTCTCCAGATTACATCTGTAATCAACTGACTGGAATGGGGGCTGTATGACGTGAAGGAATATTACTTCAATGAAGAATAGTGGTGCACTGCGTAATATTAGATACTCCTACAACACTTTCCTATTACGAACGTATTACGTGTGTGAGTGCAGATCATCGTTCAAAGTTATTAGATTAATTTAACCTTTAACAAGCTAGAAAAACTTGTATGACCTTATACCACTTTTCAAGTAAGCGACTAAGTGACAATGACATTGCCAACAGCTTTAAAGATAATAATAATAATAAGTAGGTATCTATAACTTTGCATCTGCTATACTACTTCCATTCCTCTTTTACTACATATTATATTACTTAACTGTTGAAAATTCTAAACTTTTGCGACATGAACTCACTCACAGTAAACTACCATGAGCGTAGAAAAAAAGTTCTTTACTTGATGAAATTTGCCAACGTTGAAGGCGTAGCTTTATTATCAGGTCCTGTGCCTAATTTGTTGGAAAACATGGTGTGCAAAGCACAAGATTGGAGCTGAGTGTTGTGAAATAGGTACATTTATATGTCCCTATCGTTTACGATAACGACAAGCAATCCTGCGACAAAAGAGCCTCATGATTCAAAACTATTTATATAACATGACATCTTGTTGTGTTGTTGTTATTACAAATGTATTGGATTAGGATTGATGATGTACTAAAACTAAATGTACCATCTTCGTCTCTGCAAATCTCCATTTGCTCAGGTCGCTCGGTGAAATGTTTTGCATGCTAATCTGCAGAACAAATACTAACCTTTTTACCTTCATTCTTTAAAATCCTCTTATCAATTTAGACATCAACATCAGAGATGTAGGTAACATTACAATGCGATATGTAAATCAGCACCTCTTCTAGTCAACTATTCATGGCAGAAAATGGAGTGGCAGACAAGCCTATATATTTTCTGGTGCTGTATGAGTATGAAGTATGGCGCGTTGCAGCAAAATGACGAAGATAAATATTCCATGACTCTACCCTTCCAACAACAACTGGTACAAACTGAACATTTTCAATAGTCGAGAATTCAATTTCCAATTCCAACAACTGCTGCGCATACTTTGGAAAACAAAGGGGTTTAGACATTCACAGATGAGAGAGAGCTGCTGTTACAAGAGATTCAGATCATTGGAGTATATAATACATATGCACCTATCTACCTATAACCTTTGTACATTTACCCCAATCCCCTTTGAAGTAAATGAATATGTACTTAAGAGGGAGTGGGAGTCCAACCAAGCCGTATAATCTTATTTGGCTCTAGATACTAAAGGTTTTGTAAATCTCTCTGCAGTGCAAATAAACAAGAGCGAAACCTTTGCCCCTTTTCAGTTCTACTTCTTCTTCTCTTTCTTCATGATGATAACAACACTGACAGCTCATCAATCTCCATCTGCAGCGTGGAATCTGTAGAAAGGAGAGATTTGCTTGCTGGATAGCTGGTCTTGCAGAATAGCAAATAGAAAATATTACATATAACCAATAGTGGACTTTCTAAATAGAAAATAACCTTGAGAAGCATTCAGAGAAATTATCATGTTTATCGCTCATTTTACTTTGTGTACGTAGATCGAACTGTGAATGCATCACTGTACCAATCTCTTCCAACCAAAATGTACTGAACAGAATTGGGATAATAGCAATTTATTTACAACCTACTTTGGAATTAGTATAGTATGTGGATAGCATGGTGTATCAAACCCACAAGAGTGCAAATGGCAACTACAAACTAGATTGAGTGACACGCGTGATTCTGTTAGCAAGTAGTTGTGCAGTGACTCTGCAGGAACCGCTCCAGTGGTGTGGGCATTTACAACTGGCTTGGGATTCAAGTCAACTATATGACATTTCCATTTTTATTGAACTAGTACTGCAGGACTTTTCTGGAGAAGGAAACGAGATAATCAGTAACGTTGCGCAATGTGGACAGTGTTAAGTAACCCTTTTTTGCACATCGCATGAACACTAGCAGATCGCAAGTGGTGTCGGAGAACAAAGTAAGCGCACATGGAGGACTCCATAAGGAAGGTAATTTAAGCATGATTCATGGTGCTAGGAAAATATTTACTGTATAATATGCAGAAAGAGAAAAAGATGCGATTATTTCATACATGCGAGATGAAATACAAGTTTGTTCTCACCACACACAACGATTTAATTGCAACGCAAGCGTGTTAACGAGTGATCTTCACACATAGTTAAAAAATCTGTATTTGGTCTTGTTACACATCCATGAAGACAACGCTTGTGTGTACACAGCGATAATATTCAAAAGATACAAGTTGAGGGGGATCACGCCATGTATGTGTAGTTACAGATTATTACACCTTGCGCTTATATAATGGCGAGTAGATAAATAGAAATGGAAGGAATGAATGGTGTGCGGTGCGCTTGCATTTTTTATTTTAATTTTGCCAAAATTTCTCATGATATCAATCTCTTTGCAGTTGTCTAGTGTCTGCTACATTCTTCATTTGCATACTTGCATTTCAGTTTTTTATAAAAAATTCCGATGCTCATAATAGATAATAAAACTTACTTCATATTCTTCATTTACATGTAATAAGTGCAAAAAAGGAGATAAAGGTACGCGGATGATGGAAGGGTTGTAAAACTAGAAAATATGCCGTTATTGTGTGAGTAATAGTAATAAGGAATAACAAAGGATTCTCTCTCTAGGAAATTGACTGCTTGTTAATAACGTATTACGCATGCATTTATCTGCTTTATATGGAGCACACGCCATACAATACAATAACAATGGTGTAGGCAGCCACACACACAAATAATAACATTCCTCTGCTGATGAGCATCCTTATGAATCAGGGGGATCGTGGAAGCATGAATGAAAAGAGTTGTTTTAGCACACACGACACACACACACACCTTATCTGTTCCATTTCTACGTGTGCAACTCTGTAATAGTTTCACACAAAATGCACTGGGTTTTCGTCTAATATTGCAGTCGAGTAGGGCTCACTCTTGTCTACTGCGGAGGGGTTTGGGATGGATACCCTCTGCGTCTTATTTGGGTACCTATATAGGTAGATGCACGTATATATTATCATCCCCTTTTTTCTAACACGACGAGTAGTGTGTGTGCAAAAGCATGATGCACAAGCCAGAGTTACCAACAACAGCCATCATTGGTATCTGTCAAATTGAAAAGGCTTCCCTTCCCTTTTTTATTCTCTTCTACGCTTATCCTACCTACCATCATCAACATCATCCATAAAATGGTTATGAACGAAATATTGTATATATATGCGTATATCTGTGTGTTTATATTCTCATTATTACGTGAACGGATGACGATGATTATACTAATATGCTGACTGAGAGTGAGGCACTGTGACTACTCCTCCTGACAATGCACTGGTACGGTTCTGTGACTCACATAAAATGTGTTTTTCTCTCTTATATTGTGAGTTTTGTGATGATGATGAAACATTGCATACATCGTGAATAATATTATGCCTTCTTTTTCTGTCCTGTGCGAGTTTTGTGACTACCATTTGTGAAATTTCAGATGGGATTATGTTTTGTATGTACACTTGATTATTATTACACGCTCTCTATCTATTCATCTCTCTCTCTCTCTCAAGCTGTCTGACACGACAGCAATAACTTTTGTAGTCCAAACAAATGTGGATCACATTAAATTCTAGAGGTGATAAGTATATTTGATACCTATTTATTTTGCATAGAATGGCAATTCACGTTGATAGTCTCAGAAGAATAATGAGGAGAAGGAGAGTCGCGCATCATCGAGGGGATAAAATAAAATAGTATATAGTCGTGTGCCGTTCCGCAACTACTACCATCATAAATGAATAGAATATGCCTTCTCAAAAAAATCTCTTGGGTATACCTAGAGATGGGTGATGGTGATAGAGTTGGCGTTCGTTGTAAACTGAAAAGCAATAATACTATTAAAAAAAGATAAAGAAAAATGTAAAGACTGTCCTCGTCCTCCTCCTGTCTGTTATATTGAGTGTTGTCTGTGTGCAATTTGTGTGCAAAATGAGTTGAAGCTATTTCAGTTAGTGTTAGTGGCGTCTCTTGCCATTTGGATCCAATGGATCCCAAGCAACAACGAACTTGACGCGCTGCATATGGACTATGTCGCCTCACTGCTAAAAACATTTTATTATTGTCACAAACATGATCATAACAAGTTATCCAAATAAGTTTATCCCTCATTTTGTATGCAAAACGTTAATTGAGTCAATTGGAGAATCTAGCATGTCTGCCAGTAAGCATCTGCTCCTGCTAATAACTTCTTTTAATGAAACTGTGAAGTGAAACTGCACAGCATATAGCAAAGGAGCACATAACACTCAGCGCACAAAGCCACGAAGATTTAGATGGAGAGGAAGATTATATTTATATGGAGGTGAAGTGGTATTAAGAAAATTATTTGCAGATACTAAATTCTTTGTACATATCTAACAGTCCTTTCTACAGAAAAGCTTTTAGAGCGCACCAAATTATATGGTGTGTGTATATTATAATAGTGCTCACTTTCATTTCACTTGTACGAATATAAAAAAAATTCAGCAAATAATAATATATCACATTTTTGTGCAAGTTGTTTTTGTGCATGTGTGTGTGTGTGAGTGGAGGAGTATGATGTGTGCGTAGATTTACATATCCCTTTCTAAACCTGCTTGTCGTTCTCATTGACTCTGGTTTCTCTCTTTTCCACATTCCTTCTCTTCCCAATGGCTGACGACGTGTAGTTCCACACAGGTTCCAGCGTTGGTGAACAAAGAATCAGAAAAAAAGCGTACTTTATGTTACAGGACATTTCTGGTAAATATATCACTTTAATTGCGGATTTTGGTGGTGATATAATAATGACTTCATTGGATTAACCCTGTTTTAAATTACTTTTATACATATATGCTTATTTATTTGTTTGATTTTGTTTTCTGTTTTATAGGCTGGTTATTGTGCATCTCCAATGTATGCAATTAACTCAAGCTATGTTAATGTCTGATAAATTCTTGGTCAAATAGAAGAACAACATCATCATTATCACAAGTTTGTACACATCAACAACAACAACAGAAAGAAGAAGACGAACACTGATTGTGAAAACCAAGACAAGTGAAGTAACAGAGCAAAGCCTTTTGTAATGCTTAAAAATGGGTCAATCATTTTTAACGCATGACGAAAAGTCGTCCCAATCCCCCTCCCCCGACTTGCTCCAGTTCAATGGGGCATCACATCGAAAGTTTTTTGGGAGTTTATCGTCCGTTAAAGAAACAAGCACATCCAGCTCCTCCAGATCTCCATTGGAGTCAACAGACTCGGAGAGAAATTTTCACGTAGCCTCCTGCTCCTCTTCATCTTCTCCACGGTCACCACCGCAAATTGCTATTACTGATGACTCCTTGTACAGTTCCCTGATACCAACACCGATTCTGCCCGGAAATGTGAACCGTTTACGAGAGAAATTTATGGATTTTGACATAAACCGAAAGGGCTCCACTGGGGATGAACAACGTAACATAATCAGAAATGAAAATGACCAGAAAAATGAAGCAGCAAGGATCTCCTCAGAGGTGGACTGTCGTTTTATAAGCAGACCAGCAACTACAAGTCCGTACACTTCCATTAGTAGTCGGAGTCATCGTCACCATCAACATCGACGTGGAGGGACACTGCCCTCCACAGCAACAACTTCTCCGCGAAGTAGGAGCAGCCTTCATGCGCTGAGTCCTTCCTCCCGGAATACGTTGATTAGAAACCGAGGTTCACTACCAACAACATCGGCCGCCTACGAGAAACTTGATGTTATAAGATCAGATAACGATTTATCAGAATGCTTTAGGCAACTGACGTTGGGAGCGTCAGAAAACACGGCAAGTTTCACAACGAGTGAAACCCCTTTGGTCCGGCGACATCGACCGCGCGCCCGACCTTATGTCCCTCAGCCTCGATCCGTCATCATTAGGGCTGGCTATCTCCCGGTTGTACAAACTGTTGATTTGATTTCAACACGACCAAAGTGGACATCGTCAGCCTCAACTGGGGCTGCTGGTGTTGTCGCGGATTCTCGAGGACAAGAAGCTGAGCCGCAACACAACAGTAATGAATGCTTTATTACCACTCCAAAGAACAATAATCGCATCAAGGAAGATCTATTACCGGTCGCGTCTTCCTCTTCCATGAAGCCGTCCTTGGAAGATCGTAATCCCACACACGTTGTGACTAACCAAGGGGTAAAGAGAACACATGCTCATATAATCCTTGTCTCAAATAACATGATTCCCCAATCTGTAATCGCTTATTATTAAAAATTAATGGGTGGCTTCACCGACACAGCGTAACGCGTCGCCACTCCACGTCTGTATGTATAATAAACATGTAGGCATATTGTATTCCATGTTGGATAATAATATTTTCGTTGTATTTTTCCATCTTTTGCACAGGATCACACAGTAGAGAAAAAAGTATTAACAAAGGACGCAGAGGTGAACACATCTGCAGAGGTTCTCGTTCTTCCAAAAGGAGTGAAAACAAGCGTGCTCTTGAAAAGCACACTGGCGGATGTGGTGGATGGGAAAGCCGTTGGCTTGAGAAGGAGAAAGAAGAAGCGTGGCGTTACAAGAAGAATGGCAAGAGCAGTTGGTCGAATTATGATTAGACTTGTGGAGTTGTTTTAATAAGAGTATTACCATTCCATGTTTCTGTATAAAATCCCTAGTTTGTTATCCATGTTCATTTTTAAAACCTTAATGCTATTACTGCAAGTTAGTCGCATCTCTTTATAATATATATACCCCCGCATTATTATGTTATGTTCGTGAACGTTCATTACTTGACTAAAAGGTTGGTTTTGGTTTACCACTAAGTCTACCACAAAACATTTAAAAAGTCTTCTAGGAAGATTATAGAAATAATGATGATGAATTTGGTTTGTAATCAATTTCAATACCGTGCTTTATTTTGTATTCTTAGAAAGTTTGGGACGTAATATTAAAACAAATTTTTATTAATGGTTTACCTTACCGTTAAAACTATAAATACATTTTATCTACTTGCATAAATGAATTAATTAATTTTAACCTTGTCCCTTTCCACGTCGAGCTAATAACTTTCACATTCCACCTCTGCGTGGATATTCTCCCCTTCTAATAATGCCAATTGGATTTGTCCATGTTCTTCGTATTTGTTTTGCTAATTATGTCGGAAGTCACTTGTACACATGTCAATGGATCCCGTAATTCATCAAAAGAATGTTCTGGAATGTTCCATACAAGATCCCCGTGCGTTGACTTTATATGGACCCATACTCCCACTTAATAATAATAATTATCTTTCATATTCGCTGTGTAAAAGTAAAGTCCTATTAAGCAGCTTTTTTTTGTTGTTTCAGCTAAAGTAAAAGCGAGATGGTATCCCAGAGGCATAACCAAAAAACAAAAATCAAGCACAGTCGATTATAAATACGACTTTCTTCCATTTCCAGAAGTGAAAACCAAGGACATACAAGTACCGCTATCCGTCATATAGTTGGTATATATATGGTTTATATGCGCAAATTACTTTTTCATCCATTTTTAAAGCTGTAAAAGTAAAACTACTTACACGAGCTCCTTATAGTTTCCTGAGTTCCATTTCCATTGTTTCATTTCACAACAAGCGAAAAAGCAAATTAGGCGCCACTACCTTTTGTAGCACTTTCTTGGAAGTGTTTGTTCTTCAAAGAGGTTACTCTTTCAATTAAAATTGGCTACGTTGTTCAACGGGATTCCGGGAAAAGTAATATTGTTCTATTCAAAGTGATCATAGAAATACAAATACTACTACGAAGTTTGCATACGTTAGCCTGTTTTTATCAAAGGATACACCTACATATTATGTCCACGTTGTAAAAGTGTATTGCTGAATTAATTGACATGATTAATCCCATCATTCTTGAATTTAATGATCCATGACCTAAAATTATGAATTGAGCATGGTACATAAAACGACACGACATCGCCGACAAGAATGGACAAATTACCCCATCAACGCCGCCTATAAAGTCACCGCAGCGTTTTTATTACAAGTTATACTGCCACACATTTGGCAGAAAAGGGAGCATGTCTGCCAATAAATTCTCTAAATTAATATCATCATTCTGATCATATAAAATCGTAAATATAACACGGTCTTTGGAAAACGCTGCAATATGCAATGTGGAAAACAAGATTGTTTTCGAAGAAGACGAAAAGAAGAAGAGATGTAAGGTTTGGGATTGGGTTGATCTTTGGGCTCAGAGAATGAATTGAATGGCATCATTTAGTTTTTTAGCAAGCTTATATCTAAATCCCTTTTAAACTGATTGAATGCGTATTATGGGGTCTCCAGATAGCATATCATCGTGATTCATGATGCCACATAGAACTGCATTTTTAATGGTTATGTTCATTTTTATTGCTTGTTGTGAATACAAACATATGCACATTTTATAGGACCAACTCGAAAATGCTAGAATAACTAACTACGAATCTGCTTACGATGATAGCCTAAAACTTTTGTTGTTTGTTTGTTTGTTTTACTCCATTAAACTAGATTTGGAAACTTTTCGCAAAAATGAGAATTCCGTTTCTATCTCTCAAAACAAGACTTCAAGTTTAATAATGGAGTCGAAATCCTGATGTCGTCACTACACAGATTTACAAAAAAAGTTTGGTCATGGTTAGAATCAAATTCAAAGAATTTATCGTATCCATCCAACAAATGCAGATGTTCCAGTTTTTACGATTTATTTAGAAAATCTTGACACTGACTTGTTTTTTAATGGAATTGTACCTGATTTCATGTAGACATGTAAACCTGCTAGTAAACTAAAAAAATATGGTCGCGCATTCACTTTTTAAAATTACGATCATAGTGATGTATACATTAGCATATATTTAATATTTCCAATGGTAAACTTCATAACGTGACCTACCCTTTGTAAATTCACCGTTCAACTGCGAACCATAGTCAACATGATTCAATTTTATGAATGACAAAATAAGCCAGGCTTGTCGATTGATATATTCATTGCAATATCTAGTCACTCAATATCGAATGAAAATTTCTCGTATCGGTTGATCGAGTACAAAATAGTGAATTTTTATACTTTCGACTGTGAAACACGTTAATATTGCCGTTTCTTAAAAAATATTTTTAACACTCCATTACTTCAGGTATATTTGCATATAGTAATGTGCATAGTTTTCACCCACGGGTAATTTCGTTGATTTCTTTTTCCGTTGTACTCATAAAACGTGTCATAACTTTTTTGATGAAAGCATGTATGTATGAAGGTACGTAAAAGTCTGTCTGCTAGTTTTTAGAGTATGCTAGTGTGCAAAAATAAAAAAATGCTCGCTATAGACGTATGCAACTGAGGAAATTGAACGGAAAGAAAGCTTTCACGTACACTATGATAAAATAATACTTGATGCAATATACACGCTACCTTTTGTTTAGAAGGATTTTGTGAGTGGCATTAATGGATTTTGCTTACTCCATGCCACCGCTTTTGCTCACTTGTTGCAATAAACAAACACTTCATTCAATATTTCACGACGATGAATCCACCAGCGTCAAACACAAGTGGAAGTTGGGCTAGTCAGGAGGAAAGAGGAGTCGAGATAAAAGCCGTTGTTGCTGAGTTCCTTTGAGCTGCTCCTGCCGACGAAAACAATTTTCCCTTCAAAAAATCAACTGCATATACATATTCTACGTAACCTACTACAAACACCGAGAGAGCGACGAAAGTAGCAACCGGAGACAATAAAAAACGAGTAGCAAGAAGAAAGGTAGAGAAATAGCGGAGGTTTACTTAGGACCTTAATGGAATTTAGAAATACAAATAAAAATGTAAAGGTATGTAAACATTATTATTATTGCTGACAATGTATATTTGCTGTTCCATTTTCCGTATTATGCACTTATCCATTTAGGTATGCTAGGTAAAGATAATATAAGTTTCGGATAAATTGTAATACTTATTGCGTCGGTATTTTTTTCTTCTAAAAATACACCCAAATCATTTTCCCCGTCAAACACTCTCCGTGTAAGTCTACAACGATAAAAAGTCACATGCCAGCAGTATAGAAAAAATTCATCAATTTCTTTTTTTCTTTCAAATTGTCAGCGAATGGGAAATGGAGAAGAATACTTGAGGAAGAAGGATCGTAGTGTTTCCAGTTATGTAAATATGGCATTATGGGTGGGTAAAATGAATGAATGATGACGTTACTCTTCCTTTTGACTTTTTGGCATTTGCTTCCGCTCCCGGTTTTCAGTTCTTTTTCACAATGTACAGTTTGGCAGCGTGTCTGCTCCATACATTATTGAAGTTTTGAACAAATTGAAATATTATTGTTCCCCCTTCTCACATTTTGCGTCCTTCTGAACTACAAGAGCTGCCTACTTGTACCAACTACTTACACTATTTTGGTGGATATATAAAAATATTACATATTCTATCATTGTGCCAAATTCTCCCTCAGCACCGGTACTTGTACGATTTATATTTGCATTAGGGAATATTGCAAACTGCAACAGGTTACAGAGATATGCATGGACAGATATC
Source organism: Sinella curviseta (assembly GCA_004115045.4). Classification (NCBI taxonomy): domain Eukaryota; kingdom Metazoa; phylum Arthropoda; class Collembola; order Entomobryomorpha; family Entomobryidae; genus Sinella; species Sinella curviseta. The sequence continues at coordinate 57,729,822 of CM023201.3, forward strand.
AGGCAGGGGAGACCACAAAAAAACGAGAAAATTGTATATATTGTCTGATGAAGCTTTCAATTTCATCACTGGCAAGTGTACCTACTTTAGCTGTCTACGTAAGCAAAACCGCACATTGATAATAATGTGTTCAGTGAACTTTTTACATTTCTATTTGATTCCTTTATTGTTGATTTATGCACTTTGTTTAAATCGTTTTCACATCTTGTTAATCCTCTAAAAAGGATCTTAGATCATCATCACACGTGTGTGGTATCATGATGTAAAAGTATTATCCAAGCAGAGTGTAGGAGTATATAAAATCCCTCTTTTGTTGTTTTAATTCCTGATGCCACCGGTGGCTGCTTGCAGCAGCTTATCTTTACAACCAGGATTACTTTGAACAGTTTTCGGAATTACATTTTGTGGTGTTGCATTAGCCAGCTCATTTGATGGCTTACATTGGATGCTTGTTTATAGTTCTACCTACCTTACTTTACGTTTATACAAAGATGAATAAACTTAATTAATCAGAGGTGCATTCACATAGCTTGCAGGGAGGAAAAAGGATACAATGATTTTGTAGTTTCTAGCCTAAAGTGGAAAAAATTCATTTCCATTGATTGGACAACAGAACAGTGACAGATAAACGCGAAATGAATTCTTTCAAGTTTTTAAATAAAAAACTGGTTCAGTTTAATATTACACTAATTACAGAGATACACAGGATACATTGTATTGTACTTGGTTCGATGAACAAATGCAGCATACTCTAATGGACATAGTTTCATGGAAGCTGCAGAATGATGCTTTTACTTTTATGACTCCAAATTATAGGTGTTCCCTGCTATAGTAGTGACCATTCAAGCAATAGCCGTTGGCGGCGCCATGCCTAACACGCTATTATCTCGTTACACTAGCCATCATTCTGTAAAGGCTTTCATCTACTTCCCTGCATTTAATTACATTAGTTCAATAAGTAGCTAATGCAGAAATAAAACGATAGATGCATTGCCCCTGGAATATTCACAAAGGATGACATTTTCTGCGAGGTAGGTGACTCTGACTCCATGAAGTTTAAATATATTTTGGTCCTTGTTACACTAATTAGGCGGAAATTTAACTTTTTGGGTCGAGTTTCTGGCGGAAATACTAATTTATGGAAACCAATCCATTTCAATTCAATGTTCCACTTTTGTAGTGCAGCCTCATTAAGTTAACTGACAGAACTGTTTTAGTTGTTTGACACAGTCTATTTGAGGAAAATGGCTAATTTTAACAAGATACATAAATCCAACGTGATTTTAAGACCATGACCAGACAATATAAAATTTCGTAGACTATCATTGTTCACAGGGCTCATATTTTTTGACACCTGAATTTAATAAAAAAAAAGAAAGAAATTTTCGCAAAAACAGAAAAGCCTTTTATCATTAGTTAAACTTTCATATGAAAAGCATATAAAGCATATGGTCCACCCGACTGAACAGGCATAGCATGCAATTTAACAATCCCCACTTTAGAGTCGTCAATTATTATAAAAAATGCGGAGTATGAGAATAGGCCTGTCAGCCGCTAAATATGCCTCTTTACTTTTAATGATTCTGCTCTTTTCGGTAGAACATATGCTCGCAATCTTAATGCAGTCAACCTGCCACCTTTTTTCCAACTCCTTACCTCACAATACGCAATAATAAGATAACCTTTTTGTGCAAATAAAAATAAGCAGCAACTACTAGCGACGAACTTCATACATATTCCATTAATAAAAAAGTGTATTCCTTAATTTTCATGATGTAGTGTTCCGTATGATTATACAGCAGCCCTACTTTGCCTTAATAGAGTTACCAGAAGCATTATATGACCATTATTACCCATGTTGATATCTTTTCATAAAATATATAAGGAGGACTCTCTCTCTCTCTGTGTGGACTCACAAATTATTCTATCCAACAATCATCCTCTTTTTAACAATACGCAAGACAACACAAAAATAGCAAGACACTATAATGGGATGATAAAAAATGAGTAAAAAATTATAACACTGCAGCAGTCGACTTTAAGTACTACGTGTGTGTGAGTAAGAGCAGCCTTAGCTTTTTTAAGCCTTAGATGATGTAGATGCAGATGCACTGCACTTGGCAATTTTTAGCATTGATGTTCTTCCCACAAAATAAAGCCTTTTTGCCACCTTTGCATGAATACCTTTTGTCGTTTTACGAGAATGCTACCCCCATACAATGTAGGATGACTTGGCTACTGAAGAAAATGCCTTGCAAAAATCAACCCCTATCATCATCTATGCTGCGTGTAATACTTTCTGCGTTAAGTTTAATGCTGCACAATAGACACCATCATCATCACACATGTATATACACGAGACTGCTGCTGCTTCTACTACTACAACAGCTTCTTACTACTAATGTTGTTCATTGTTCAACGCAGTATTATTGAAAGCAACAAAGAGTTTCGGCTAAACGTGCATCTTTTAGTTTGCGTATACCTCTCAAGGTGTTCGTTGCTTAAAACAAGTGCAGCTCGTCATCGTGGCATCATTATCGGTTTGTTGTGAATGTTATCGGCTCAATATTTTTTCATGTGCTCTGTTGCGGTAGCGCAAAAATAAATAATATGCTAGACTTAATTGTTTACCGGCCAGTGTTGGTCTAAAAACATTCTTTTTTCTCTAACACCATGTCTGTGCAAAATTCCATGTAAGCAAGCAACTGGAAAATCTTTGTTGTTAAATTTTTTTATCGATTTATAATCGCCCTGTAGTCGTTGTGTAAACAAGACGTGGTGAAAAGTGAGTGACCGGCCAGATTGGAGAGAGACAATAAAAAAAGCTTTACTTTCCGCTGGAATAACAGTGTAAACAGAGTAATGTAAACGGTTTTGTATTTTCACTCCGGTAGCCAATGCTTTGTCAAAAAGGGCTTGAATGGATTGTTATTTTTGGCCGGATGGAGGCTTCTGCTGGGAATTGAGTTATTTATTTATCTGATCCTTATACATTCGTACAACGTATTGTACTTTCTCCTCCTCCTCCTCTGAGAGCTTTGCCTAAAGGAATCATCATCGAGAAAAAAGCAGAAAGCAGTGAAGGGTTATAGAAAAAGTAGGATTGAATCAAAATAGAAACACACGAGGACTCTTTCAGCTCCGTTTGTTTTGTACTAAACATCATTGAGATCAAATTAGTCATAAAAGCATCGCAAAACTGAAAAAAGTAAAAAACGACTCTGTACGTGCATCCAGGCAGATTCAATATTTCGGAGAATATACTGACCAAATCCACTTACCAGACGTATTGATATATTTTTAAGCAGCAAACAGTAGTTAACGTCATTATTTATGGTGAAGCATATAGCAATAAAATAAAATTTTCAACGACAGGAAGGAAATCCCTGTTTATACATGGTTTGTTAAGATTGATAGTGAGTTAGCTTGGCTTTGTCATTTTTATACCGCTTTTCTGGGATTGGAGAAGTTTAAGCCAAAATCGTCTCTCATTCAACAATTCTCTTTTCGTTTGGAAAGGATATTACTTACTGCAGCTGACCGTGATCACTTGAGTGAAAAGATATTCCTTCTCCCTATATTTAAGAATATAAAGGAAGACCAAAAAGGAGGAAAAAGGTCTTCTTCACTTTTACTTACCGACCAATTGCTTCTCATCCAGTGTGACAGTTTCAGTGTGTGTCTGTGTGTGTCGTCGTTGTAGACGGAAACCAGTGGGAGGAACACGGTTAGTAGGAAGCAGCAGTGTGCTACGCTAAGTATTATTTCATGTGTGGAGAGTGTAAGTTATAAAGGAGGCACCACGTGTGTGCTCATCATGCTTCTATGAGCATTAAGCTAAACTTTTTCTCTGAAAGTCTAGCAGGCAACCAAACCAGTAAGTAGACAACATTATGTTTAGGGAGCATCATCCAACACGATTACTAACATCACCACTGCCACTAATACTGCAGTAGCAAAATAACCAGTTGTATATATCAGCTACTTTTTCGTACTCCAAAAAAAAGTTACCAGAAAAGGAGAGTTGCCGCTGAGAGAGTGGGAGAGAGAGAAGGATAGTAATAAGTTGGCCCATGTAATTCCTTCCGTAAAGTGAAAAGAAGAAAAGTCGCTTTGTCACAAAAGACCGAACAAAAACAACCTACATACCTACATGGTTCCGTCTTCTTCTTCGTCCTCCTGTAATCTACGACGTACACAAGAAGCAACCGCGTGATCATCGTCGTCGCCTATTTTCATGTGGAAACTATAGCTCTGCTGGATTGCTCAAGTGTGAGGCATACACATGAAACGGATCGTATTTTTCTGCTCCTGCAACTAATGGTACTTTCCCCTCTTTTTATACTACTTTTTCTCCTCTCTCTCTCTTTCTCGTTTACTTTTTCGCAATACCCGAATCTACATGGACAGATAAGTACGACCACGAACACGTCCACACACACTGATAGCTATCCTATTGTCGTCTCGCGAAGAACCCTTTATCCTTTGACTACACCAGACCTAGACTCATGAAAAATAGAAAGGCGTTTCTATTTGCACACTTTAGTTGGCACGATCCCTTTATACACTTTCTTTGCATTATATGCCTTTTTGCTCAGCGTGGGGCTTGAATGGAGAAGGGACTCCTGGTTGGAGAAAAAAGGGGCTGGAGACGTAAAAACTAAAACAATGGCATGCCGTTAAAAATGTCATAACGTAAACATTCCAAGAGAAAGTACAAAACGTACATTCATTTTTATAGGTTGTATATAAGCTATACCTAATGCATATTATATAATATTCATATGCACGTCCGAACAAAACGTCATATTATGCTGCGGTTATACAACAATAATATCATATTTGTAAAGTGAATCAAAGATCCTAACAACCGTACCTTGATCTCTTCTCCTTTTTGGTATTCAGACAAAGACATCCAACTGGTCATGGTGCTTTGAGCTATAATACCATTTACTTTTCCCTGCCGCGTCGTTCCAGTTCAAAAAGTAGTGACGGGCGACAGTAAAAACTGATTTGTGTGATCAAAACATTTTACATAGTTTAGAAGCACCACGACCAAGGAAGTCACATACGAAAGAAGAATATATTATAGGGCAATGGTCGCTGTAAATGTAGCGCTATATAATTTCAGTTTAATATATAAACAGTATAATACTTTAAAACAATACATGAAATTCCTTAAAAGGAGAAAAACCCCATTTTTGCACGTGCACTTATGGAAATATGTTACAAGAAAAACAACGCAAAAAATGTAATTGTGAGGGTTGTCACATTCTCAGGCTCAAAAATCAGTTTACCTCTTGTTTCCTTAAAGCGGCGGGTTACAGGGTCCCAATCTGGGAAGAAGAAGAAAAAACAGCATTACTTCCGCTGCACTATTCTCATGATTTGATGTGCGATATAGAAAGTGGGGTAAACTTTTAAGTTAAACTCTCAGGATATCATCATGAGTTACATGTATAAAGCAATCCATAGATAAAATTATCTCGAAAAAGTCTCTCTCCTCTCTGATGCCGGCTTAGCCAGGCAGGGTGGTGGTGGATGGGTGGATAAGCATGGCAAAAAGTGTGACATGAGTAAAAACCAGAAAGGAAGCAGCGGTGCATGTTCAGGTTGATATACATACATTAAAAAGTGATGTTGTGGTTCTTATAAGGAAGCAGACAAGACAAGGCGCAGATGGTACAAGGGAAGGCTTGCATTTTCCTCATTTTTTCCTTTCCTTCTTCCTTCCGGCATCCACAAAAACAGCACAATGAGGCTAGGCAAGCGTATAACATTTAATAACTTTCTCCTACTACGACGTACCACTAATATGAACCATAGCTTTTCTCCCGCTCATCTCTCTTCTCTTTGTGTAATCGAGCCAAAAGTGGGTTGTACTCACACTCCAGTGTATTTACTAGTATGTATACCTAGTTGCATCAATTGATGTAAAAGAACACACATATACTGTGAGGCTCTGGAAGAAGTTGCTTTATTTTCAAAGGGCTCATTTTAACAGCTTTTCCGAGGAAGTTGAAGCTATTTATCTGGATGCGGCACACATTAAAACGTCACATTATAGTGCTTGCTTGTTCACTTGTGAGATCAAAAAAGTTGGTGCAGGTGCTGCAGCAGCTACATGTGCTGGGCTCCTTTTTATATAAAAATGTAAATTATACACCTTCCTTCGTGAGTGGGAGAAGAGGGTGGGAAGGCATGTGAGTTGTGACTGCGGCGATGGCTGAGCAAGAGCTCCTTTCTGAAATAATATTACAACTGTTCACTGGTGCACCATTGTCCATATATTTTACAATTGTTGGACCTTATGGGACATTTTCCCCAAGGGTTTGTTGGAGCAGATTTTACGATGTCACTACACATGAACCTATAACATATATGAACATCAAAATAGTTTCTCTGATTCGGTATGACCTAAAATTATATAATGTGAGGTCCAATGGAAATCGAATAGGCTTATGATGTGATAATGTACACGGACAGACTATCATGATGACATTATGCTTGTTTGACGCCTTACGCGTTTGAAATGACTTATGACATTTGGTGATCCCATTAAAGGAGATCATTTTCAAATATCATCCCGATGACGCCGTTTTTAACAGACGTCATTGATTTTTTGCTGTGAAAAATGAGTTTCCACTAAATAATGGGCTAAAAATTAAACGATCAGTTTGTGCTAATTGAAAGCATTATGAGTTTACATGCCTTTCACATTTCCGCATTTTTGCATTATTCAATAATACTTACTTATCGAACTATGAAAATGTCTGATTTTTTACGGTTCACTTAGGCACGCTTCATTCAGTTTCGATACTCGATCTTTCATATCTGCGTATAACGTGACAATGACAATGTATGTATACTTGGTGCATTGTAGCAATTCATTAAGTTTGCCATATTTTGCAAGAGAATCATTACAGCGGAAAAACGCCGAGGAGATGTCTACGTCACATTCATAAAAATACAATGTTCTCACAAAGTGGGTGAAGATTACCCACACACACATTCACATGCTTTTTTGTGATTTTGCCAACGATTCTGCAAATAGGCTTTTTTTGTGAAAGCCGCAGATGCGCTGCGTATATATACGAATACTATGACGGGCCATGATGATCATGTTGGAAGAGCGTAAAACGATGACAGAGCGAGTATAATATTTCTGTCATCATAAATCATCAAAAGACGAATTTTATTTGTTTGATCCCTCATCTCTTTACTTGCACACAAGTTCGAGAGAGAGAGCTAGCGCGCTCAAACACGCATACTACTAGCACACACAGCGAAGAGGCAGCTGACGTTTTGACTTTTTCAAATGTTACATATACGCTTAAAAATAGTAAAATAGTACAATAACCTGAAAAAAAGACTGATTTGTACTATTGTCCGTAGTGCTTCTAAACTACTTCTTCTTCTTATCCACCATACTACCAACATCCCTTCAAATACGACATGACATGTACATTTCTGACAAAACGCTAAAAGAACATTTTTTCTCTCTAAAGTGATATGTGCGGTTGGTCTGGCCCGTAAAAAATATTGTAAAGGAATTGCTAGTAACTTTTTAGTGACTACATGAGCACTACATTGCCCTCATGTTTTGTAATGCATGCATGATGAAAAAAGAAAAGCGTAAGCTGCTTTTGCATGCACGGTTTGTGATTTTCTATTCACATGTAAAATGGTAGTGCTCATCTCATCTGCTGCGTGTGCAGTGTAGTTGTGAGGTACATGGCTTTGTCAAAAGTCAAAAGGCATGTCATGCAAAAAAAATTACACACACACACACACACAGCCAACCAACACAACTGTGAATTCTCACATGTGGAAATATGCATATCAGAGACACAAGATAACGAGCAAAAAGAAACTCGGAAAAGACCTCAAGTAATGTTTTGATGGAGCAGGAAAAATGTCTGGAACGTATTCTCCCGTATCTAACGATAACGATATAGGTATACGAATTGGTAGTAGTAGCCCTCATGATGATGATAGAGATATGAAGAGATCTTCGTAGCCTCCGCATCCCTTTCTCCCTCCTTCACTTCCACTTCTACTACTACTGATGCTGTTATTATGAAGACCGTCAAGACGAAAAATGGTTCTCTTTGGACCTCTACTATTATGCTAATAAAATATGCAATAGCAGTTTCCACCAAGAGGGCTGAGTAGGATATGAAGAAAATGTGGTACTTTTGCATTATGTCTATGGATATGGATATGACATGTTGAAATCGGCAGCCGTAAACATAACTTTTCATATCCAGAGAGATGGAGAGTTTTTTGTTTATGCTTTTTTCCACTTCCGAAATGCCGAATCTAAACTTAATAGGTATACTCGTATACGAGCTATCAATCTTTTTTTGGTACTTTATACAGATACTAGTATTGAATATGCTGCAGAAGTATGAGAAATGCAGAATCTGTCTGCATATTGTAGTAGTCTCTCAATGCCCCAAACCGTCATGTGTGGTCTTTAATGGATGGATGGTAATGGAAGCTTTCAGAGCACGACGACGACGGAAGATCCGTGAATGAAAGAAAGGAAAGCAATGAAGCATTTCCATGATTCATTGCTACATGCACAAAAGAAAATCGTCCCAATTGTAGTAAAATGTTGATAAGACGGAGAGGCAATTCCACTCGAGTTCCTTGATATTTGAGTGGGTGTCAACTTGCTTTACTTACGTGATTATCAAAGATGGGATGAGAAATTTCACCGCATTTTACACCATTTCCTCTCATGCCATTCACAAGAGGATTTCTGAAAAGACGGAAAAGTTGAAGATCTGATAATTGCCGGACGCAACAAACACAATCTACCATATAAATCACACCATCCCGCGCGACCAAGCCAAAAACTACCCACCAGAATAGCTTCAAATTCAGTGAAAAAAAGAGAACTGCATTACAATAACAATGTTTGGAACTGCAATGCTTATAGGTATACATGCAAAAAAATAATTCTCTCGGTCCCAAATGCGAGCGCAGGCTATCAGCGTATTTCAAATGGGCTTGCAGCTACAAGCACATTATAACATGGTTGCTTGAATTTGATTATAGGTACACATTATTGTGCTCAGTCCACTTTAGATTTAGTTAGTGAGTGAGGAGCAGCTTCAGCGGAAATCCGGTGGCTTGTTGGTGTACATGCGAAAATTCCATTTCCCTCGGTTTTGCTTTTGGTATGTGTACAAGTAGTGGTGGTGTGGTGTGTGTTTTGCTCGTTTCAGACTACATCCCTGGATGAGTGTTCTTTTACCATAATATCCAGTCATGCAAAAGATACAGGACGATGCCTTCACCTTATTATCATGATTATTACTACTACCCTTACCTATGCATGTTTTCTTCGTCTTGTTCAGGCATCACTAACTTGCAACCAGGGTGCTCCATAGTGGCACTGTCAGTATATCAACTTGTTGTAGTAGCCAGTACACCAACTATATTAGGAATTTGGCTTCTTCTTCTCCTCAGAACTCAATTTGAAAATGTAAATTAAATGGTTCATCTTTGTACGTGCTGATTTTGTTGGTTGGTCGGTAGCAGCAGCTCGTATCCGTATCCCTTCTTGCTCCTGTTGTCAGACAACTTTCGTGAGTGTGGTGTTTTTCCTTGAAAAAAGTGGAAGATGGTATCGCAGATAAGGGTGCAAATGCATGCGAACATGGGATCGTTATACTCGCGTCTTGCTTTCGGCATATTAGGTACTTAAGCACACCATGATACTTTTTTGCTTTGTTGGTAACAAAAATCTGGATGCATGCAAGCATGCAGCAGTCGGTAGCAGCATATTATCTGTGCAAAGAAAAAGGTGAAAGTCTGGACAAATTGCTGAAACATCTTCAAGATTTTTTGCTGAATATATTTATATCGCTTTGCACAGGGGACGGAAGCTCTTTTACAGAGGAACACTACTATATCCCATAATTTCTTTTCCGTAGAGGAATAGATTTTCGGAGACAACGTAAAATTATGTAATAATCTTTTGTTACCGGTCATGGAGTCTTAAAATGGGCACTAAATCGTAATTTCAAGAGTGGCTTTTGTAGAAAACAACTCAACTGCAAGAGAGAGGAATGCTTAGAAAAACGTGTAATGTTCCGTACCTTTAATATTTTATGTCTGCTGCGGCCAACTTCCGATATTTACCTAAAAGTCTCTTCTTTCTTACAAGAGAATCCATCCAACCTTTATCGTAATTTATAAAAAAAGCATGAATCAAACGTATACGTCCGTTTTGTGATTGGATCCACCAATTGCCAGAAAACGGTTTAAAAGGCCCTTTGAAACTTTTTACAGTTTTTCACATAACGTAAAAGGATTGCCGATTTCTTTTCAAACATATTGCTTTTCAATAGTACTTGAAAGACTCACAAAGGACCCGCATATTCGCATGTGTATAAAAGCAGCTGTCTTCGTTTTCACTCCACAGGAGAAAATTTTCTGCATGCATGCCACTACCTACCAATTTGTGTGTACGACGAGATGACAGTCAAAAGGATTGCCCTTTGGGGTGTCCCTAAAAAACTCTCACGCAATTCGTAATAATGAGAGAGTGTGCTGTGTTGTGAGCTTCCCCGTCCCGGATAATTTTAGATTCGTTCAGGCCACAAAACACGTAAGCATTCTAGCCAAGATATCCGTCATCAGCACCACACATCGCCACTTCTGAGGTCAACTCAACTCCGGGGACGTTGACCATACCATACTCTAAGCTTTTTCCGTCCATAATTATTGCTTCAAAGGAAAGTCAATGGAGGAAAATTATTGTGGCCCAGCAAGCAAAGGAGCCAAAACATAATGGACCATATTATCTTTCTAACAAAGTAGCATGAATGTATGAATGTTAAAATCAGCGTGGCCGTCAACAGCTCTTATGCAGCTGCTGCTGATGTAGGTACACATCTCTCACAAACTCATTTAACTGTTTTGTATCAAGTAGTAGTAGTATTGGCATGAGCTGTAATAATACTAATTTGTAAGTCTGCATTGTGATGATGCGTCAGTCTAATCGTAAAATAAAAAATATATACATACATAAGTACTAGCATGATGAATAGGAAAAAGTAAAGCCATGATGATGTCATGTCAGTATTATATTCAGGATTGATAATGGAAATTGACAACTAGTTCCTCTTTCTCTCTGACAAAATAACGATGATGATGACCCCATCATATGGCTGCTGATGATTATTCTGAAAGATGGTTAAATATTTTTTTTTTCCTGTTCCGCACTATCTAACCGCATATTAGAATCTCTGTCATTAGTCCTGTGTGAAAATATGGTCACTACTCTGTGTGGATATATATCCTCTTCTTCTTCCCGCAACATTTTATTAAATACGTATTAGAAGAATTTACAAATCTTAAACAGGCTTTCTTTAATGCTGCATGAATCAAATAAATGGGAAATGTATGGGGTGTTGTAATAATAATGCACCTCCCTTAAGTACGAAGATAACATGCTAGAAGAGCGTTTGTGGACGCTTGTTTTTATTGTTGTTGTTGTTTTTTTTCATGAAAAGTACAAGTTCTCATATAATAAGTAATACGTGCACTACTCATGTTTCTTCGCATGCCAATAAAATTCCCCTTTTTCAATTTTCATCTCTTTTATTCTGCGTCTTGGCAGAGTGGAATGCAATAGCTGCAATGGAATGTACGTTAGTTCTTACGTATACGTACGCAATGACTGGTGATGATGGTGATTGTAATAATAATTGTATAAAAGGATATCTTGCTGCCAGGAACTTTTTAAGAGAGGAAAAAGCCACTCTGTGATTACGGAAGCATGGAAAACATAGTGCACTGGCCAGCAAATTACCTAATGAAATGCATGCCCAATTGACGCAACATCTCGTCATAATACCACAAACAGCAGTTTAGTAAGTAGTAAGTAGCACCACACCACCATCGGCAGCTGCTGCTGCTGCTGTTGCAGTCATGTATGCATTTTTGTGTAATAACCTATGGTGCTCAATTTTGATGTCTTTCAAAACTGCTAGCGTGGGAGCCATCCATTTATACACAAGTTTTATTATTAGTGTCTGTTGATGTCTGCCTCCTGCCTTCTGCCATCTTAATAGCATTATATAGAGCCAGGTATATACAAGATGTATCTTGTGGTGTACATTTCATATTTAATACAAGATTCATTTAATACTGCGCCATCACAGCCCATAGTAGTCATTAATAAATAGTTCCCAGGAAGGATAGTGCCCTTTTAAAGAGCGCGAAAGTAGGGAAATGATATGCAAAGATGGGGATTTGATAGAAGTGGCGAAACACATAAAACATTAAATATTATATACACTGTGTATATACCTATGTCTATACAATATGTAATGCACTAATTGCTCACTTACATCAAAAAGTATTCTTGCTCGTTGCTCTTATGATGATGTGATAGATGATAAAGATTTTAGGCAATAACAACAAACTATGTTTATTAATGAAACAAGCCATAATGTGCATATTTTCTTAAGACTGCTGCTGTTGAAAAGTGTTGAGAGATCACAACAAAACAAAAAAAAGTTTCTCGCTTAAGTATTATGGGTACATACAGTATTTAATATCAATATAATGTTGTTATTATTATGTACGCATACATGAACACGGAATACGTGGACAGAAAACAAAAATGTAAAAGCATAATATATAAACTTTTATAAGATGTTATTAGATATCCCCCAGATACCTATATAGGTATATATATTATATAGGTATTACGATATAAAATATTATAATTAGCATGCATTGCGACACTATTTTAATAATTCATTGAGAAGAAAATCACTTTCCATCTTTTTCAATAACTTTGCTTACACAAGAGTACAAATTTTCGACGAAATGTAATATTATCCCTGCTTGGCTTAGCAAGCAAAGGACGAAAACAAAGTGCTCAATGCTCGCGCAAATTTGTTGTGGTAGTCACTGTGTACATATTGATCACTTCCAGGAAAGAATTATTACCACACACACACTCACAGTGTTTACTGATCTACAAAAACAAGGGCAGTAAACCCATGGGTTATTAAGTAAAATGTTGTTATCTTTTATCTACTTACATTTTTGCAAACACGGACGTAAATACAAACAGGAGCAAACAATGTGACATCCGTTGAGAATGTAATGTAGGGTAATTTGATTATTATGGATGGAGTAAGACCTAAAAAATTCATCCTCTCATTTCGCAAGCAAAGCCACAAGTATAAAAAAAATATAAAGTAAGGAGATTGGAAATTGTCGATGCGTAGTGGGCACTTATATATTATCTGTGCCATTTATATTCACGTGTCGACTATAATGACAGACTTAATACAAAGTTTCATTAAATATTTTTACAAGTAGGTAATACGCACGTGGCAAACAAATTCGCGATATGTTTTTCCAATAATGATGCAAATTTCTGATGTCTCTAATCAACATTTTCCTTTGAATTGGGACTTGACTCGAGGGTATCGCTGATGAGATAAATAACTTTTTTCTCTCTTTGAATGGTCTACATATATTTATTTTCGTTAATCCCGTGATTCTTGATTCTTTCTTTCTCGGTCTATCTCTCTCTCTCTCTCTGAACTCGAACTTTGGTTTCGTTACATTCCATATTATTATTTTTATCTTGCTTTAGCATCATGACTGGCAAAGGTTACATTTAAACAGTTTAGTCTGATGCCAACTTGATGATAAATAACTTACTATTGTATACGAGTTCTCGACGACACAACAAAAGCATAAATAGCTAAAAAATACTTTAGCCTTTCATGACGATCGAGTATCCTTTCACGTCATTTTTCCTGGTCTCACCAGACCAGCAGGTCGCAGTAATAATGATGATAGGCTCTCTACAATATATTTATACGGTTCTGCAGAATGTGTGGTGGTGAAAAATGTGCAAAAACTAGTCACTTCCTTTCTTACAACGAACCATCATGCTTACCACTATACACCATCCCCCAAAAATATAAAGCATTCCGAAAAACCATCACGCTGAAACGCAGAGTCCGAGGATCATTAAGTACTAATGATAGAAAAGTAAGTTGTGGACTTTTAAGCGAATTTCATTGCCAAAAAAAGCCGGCAACACAGGGAGCCCTCATTGTTTGCTCTTGTGGACAGACATAAAAAGTGCTAATAATGAATAATACATCCACAAAAACAACCATAATATAAGCAGATGAAGCATCTCTCTCTCTGCAATCTACATATATACATGACTGTATGACATGAGCACATAACTTTTTCTATGTTGCCACTGCTCTTTATTTTTTGCTCCTATACTGCTCACTTCTTTCTTCCTTTAAACCTTGCAAAACTAGCTCCTCTTGTAATTATCTAACAAAGGCTGGTGAGGAATTCAAAAGAAATCTGATTTTTTTTCCTTTCAGCAGTTATTAGCCTTTAAAGAAGCAGGAGAAGAAGAAGAAGAAGATACCAGTAAAAAAAGAACAAGTTCAATTTAAAGCCTCATCATCATGAAAAAAGAATTCGGATGTCGTAATCCAAAAGCTTGTGTATGCATCTATAAAAATAATTCTTTCAATTCAGTACCAGAAAAATTCCAATTTTACATTCAGCCATGAATAACAAAAGAAACAAGTTGAAAATATATATATACAAAAAAAGTTTAGTTAGTAGTTTGGATGCTTCTTGTATGATATCATGATCATGATGTTTTGTTTGCTGCATCCATCCAAATTCGCATACTGCTTTTTTAGTTGTCATTTTCACCGTATCTAATACTCCTGGGAAAGCTTTAGGGATGAATAGGCAAATGATTATGTAAATACCTGTTTCCTTCTTGTAAGAAGCTACAAAAGACATGTGAAGCCTTATACCACCTACTGCGTGGAACAAGGAAGCTCACAGAATATTGTTTACTAGTTACTCAAGAGGAAAAAAAACTTTTTTTTCGTTGAGTTGATTATATTTGCAACAAATTTTTTGGCTCTGAGCGAAGTAGTCGTCGTTGTCGTTTCTTTTTCTTTCTTCCAACTTTACATACACACATACATGCATTATGCATGACGAAAATTAGTGAATGAGAGTGCAAGTTTCTTAGTATGATAAATTGAAGAAACAATAATCAATGGAGAAAGAAAGAAATTGTACGTGAATTGAGCTCGAAAATTTAAAGGTGAAAACAACGTCTCTCTCACAGGAAGTATAAATACTCACAAATAGTCAACTGGGGACTGACAATGAGTGAGACAAATTTATAGAGAGAGAGAGGCTTATTGTCTGCCTTGTAAAGGGTGACATTCTGTGCACATCCTCACACAATTTATAACTATGAAAATTCCACAAAATTGCATGCACCCAAGAAGAAGAAGATCATGTGACTTTTTCGTGTTTCAATGTTAACATGCCTTTTTGTTGTGTGAGATTGGGATGATGGGAACGGAAAATAATTGCTTGTCGTGTAGTGCAAGTTTTTATCTGACTTATTTTTTTGCATTAGTTCTCAATAAGGTGCAAGAGAGTGATGACTGTAGGCTCCATATTTTATACCAAATTTCTATACCCGACAAAGTGTCAGTGTTGCATATGGATTATAATGATAAAATAAAATAATATGTGCTCGTCTGAATGTATCGCTTCTTCCTACTCACTGTATTATATTTCTGCTCTCTGGGCACCTCAAAAAACTTTAATGCCTGTTACGACAATGATCTGCCTGTTTTCTCAGCGGTTTCGTCAGTTATCACTTTTTTCTCCTCTTCAATATTTACCAAAAGTTCGGGGATAATAATAGACAAAAGAGATATATATATACATATAAATGAATTTTATATAGAATAAATGGTAAAGATATTTTTTATCATTAACATTTTATCTTAGCAAAAAAACATGATGGTTGGAGAAGCAGTGAAAAATGATGATGGTGATGGTGGTGGCTCGCGCAAAAAAAAAGAAGAAGAATTATTCGGAAGAATGCCAGAGAATATATAAGATTGGCGGTGCCTGCAGTCATCTCATTTCAGATTGACAGCTCTAATGATGATTATGGTGTTATACCCTGGAAAAAATAGCTTGTTAGTGAACCGCTTATGTGAGGCTACTCACACCTGTCTGCTGTGTTTTTATTGCATTGATGCACATGATGATGTTATTTCAGTTTATGTGCGTATCCTGCGGATTTAGTACTAGCGGAGCAGTAATTCCATCTTCCACAGCAGCACCCATCATGACTGCTACATAAACTACACAACCATACTCACTCACTCCACTACTACTACCATTACCACCGTGTAGCAAACGGTTTTACTTTCCTTCAGGAAAGAAAGAGAATTCGTTATCCACAACACAATAAGGGGTGCTGTGTTTTTTTTGCACTCTGTTTACCTTGGCAGAGTGCAAATACAATTTTTTTCGCTAATCGTGTATTTGCCTTTCCACTTGAGTGAGGTTAGTCAGGTCGTCAAACGAAAGCTGTTGTACATAAGTACGTAAACGGAGAGTAGCGCTGTTGCAGCGAGTAGCAATATAAATTGATAAAAAAGCGATGGATGCGTGCATTCCCAAGTCGTCGTTTTCTTTAAAAAAATAATTCTTTACGGCCTTCTCTGCCAAAGATTATTTAGGATAAGGCATATCCAACAAAAAGTTACATTGTACGTATCGTAGGTAAGTGCGATCCAAAAACATGTGTCATTAAAATATCGTGTTCTCCATCTTTGAGATTTGCTTGTGATACCTAATCCACCTCTGCTTTCTGCTATATACTAATTGTAAATCCATGACTAGACATAAAAATCTTTTGTAAGAGGTGCTGGTTTTATGAGCAAAAATTACACTGTGTGAAGTGGCCACAATTTTTACGTGATGCGTGCTAAATGTAGCGTTTTATATACGCCTGTTCGATTTTACTTCAATTGCCATATAGGTCTACATGGGACATGCATTAATTATATCAAAAGAGAAGAGAGAGAGAGACACTGACCACTGTAGATGGAAAAGAATCTTTTTTTGCCAAAAAATTTTACTTTCAATTTGATCCTGTTACAGATATACCTATAAACAATGTATGATCGCAATTAACATAAATTTTGAATATGATTTGCATCTCTTTCCTTTCCGTGGAGAGCAAAAACAAAGCGCTCATACTGATTAACCTTGACATAGCACAGTTACTCATGCGTGCAGCTTGTTTTTTTTTCAAAATGTTTTCCCTGTTGAATGGTACTGTAAAAATTTAAATAAGTTTTGCTGCAAAAAACGTTACGGACGATGACATACTTTACTTGTTCACAGATAAAAATGTGGTAGGTAAGTAAATACATTGATTTGAAGGCATTGAAAAATCTCCAAGTATGGCATTGTCACAATTTTTCAACAAAACAGTATGTAAATCGAAGAAACAAAATTCAGGTAGGCGATTTTGATGAAAAAGTCTATTGGGTTTTTTTTACGTTTGTTGCTATTTTGGATGGTCACGTATAGTTCCATTCAACTCCCGTGTCTGTCACTTGAATTGAAATTATTTGCTTGGGAAAAAAATTTAAAATTCATGAGACAAGCTCTGTGAGTTTTTTTCTACCGAATTAAAAAAAAGTCCTATCAAAATGCGGTGAATGCACTTTATCAGTGAATACTGTGAGTAGAGTGGTAAATTTGCAAGAGGAAAAAGGCAATGGCAATGATAAAGCAATAATGCTTGAGCAAATTAGCTTCGTTTTGTTAAGAGGCAAGTAATATTGCAAATTGCATTCTTAACGAAAGAAAAAAAAATCGTGAAGTTACTAATTAAAACCTTAATTGGATGAGACAAGTTGTTCTTTACAAATCTACCTGTGTTTAGGTATGTATATTTTGCTATTGTTATTGTTTTTCTACATCTACTTACCATTAATGAATTCTAATAAACTTTACAATTGAGTCTGACGTTGTTTTGCTATAAAACACGATTAGTCACCATCATAAAACACCAAATTATGCAATCGCATGTTTTTAAAATCCATAATAATAAAAGTACCTGCTTCTAGTTTCTTTGAACTTAGATTTAAATTTAGTTTTCGTTTTTAGAGATTATATATTTCTTGTGGTATAGCCGACCAGAGCGCCTATTCTTTTCATTTTGCGCAGTTTTTATTCTTCTACTCCATCCTCTCCCCTCTTTCTAAAACCACTCAAGTGCACTGCAGCATGAGAATTTAGGATTTTTTTAGAATGTTGCTCAAAATGATTATTTTTGCCATTTCTTTTAAGTCTAGCAGACAGACAGATAAGGCGATTGACTTTCTAATGCCCAAAATTTTAAACTTTTCAAAATATAATGCTATTGTGCTTCATAATAATAATAATAGTAACAAAGAATGACATTCTCCACTTCTCCTGGCTAAAAGATATAATCATATTTTAAAAAAAGAAATAAAAAAACAATTTTAATTTTAGGAGCTCAACCTTTTACTTTTCATTGTGTATACTGCGCAGCTGCATTCTAGAAAGAAAAAAGTGGAGTAGTAGTGTTAATTTGAAAAGAGAGAAATTGTTCTAAGGATGTATGTAATATGTAATTTAAGTATTTATGATAAGATAAGGCTCACAGTACGTACACAAGTTGATGATGTTCTGCAGACATGATGTATTCTCTAATCTGGTTCAATTCTAAAATACTGAACTTGCTTTGCTGCATTATATCATCCCAGCGGATAGATACACTCATACTGCTTGTTTTATAGAACACTTTTGTTTTCTCGCTTTTTCATACCATTCGACTTCAATTCAAAAAATCTGGCAAAATCTGATATGATTCAATATTAATATTTTTGTAATTATTACAGTCCTTCAATGAGTCAGTGGGTCTAGTAATAGCCACACTTGGCTATTCTCTAGCAAATATTGTGTGTGTAATTGATCGCTATATATTGTCGACTAAAATGTATATATACCTATTTGTGTATGTTAGTAGATGAGCAATGATAGAAATTACTTTATATATTTTAATGTAGCAACGAAGAATGAAATTGCTCCTTTGTTCCTAATTGATATATATACTCTAAGAATGATTATTTAGATTAATTGGTATCGGGTGATTGCTATCTCGTACAACTTTCCATAAGTGCAAATGATAACATAGCATTATTCATTATTTTGTTTCCTTTGTTCTAGTGCATCGTGGGTTCGGTGGTGATAATGATTGCATCTGTTTCGAGCAGTGGTAAAACTTTGAGAAAAAACAATAATAATTAAAAGTAGAGTAATGAGTAACTTGACTAATTAATGAACTGCAACTTGAAAGAGAACTCTTACAAGCACAATGAAGAAATGTACAACAAAAACAATATGACACACGTGATCAGCGCAAGAGAACACTTCACCTTGAGAAAAAAGAAGCATCGTATTTGTCATCAAACAAATCACTGTCATTCATTAAATTAAAGCAAGTCAAGAAACCCATAGGACAATGACAATTAAGCATGACAGTTGTTTCCTAATTAATGCAGCTCTGCGTTGTTAATAAGTACGCAATAAATGATGGCAGTATAAACTCCCACGCACTCTGAAAGCACGCTTGAGATGAAACGTGCGCTCAAACTTACAACTTTAAGCTGTGTGGTGTAAAACATTTTTCTCTCTATCAAACAACCAGAATAAGGATTATTATTACCAGTACACTATCTTTTGAAACTTGAAAGTGTTACTCACTTCTTCGAAAAAGATGGCATTATCAGATTCTTATCACCACAATCATGATTACTCCGTGCCTGCAAGAGAGGAATGAAAAGGATCGGAGTTTTTTAAATAAAGGGATGATGATTGCGAGGCTGATAGTGATTAGCGACTTTCATCGCTGTCAAACGCCCATTAGCTATAATATATAAGCTTTAACACTCGACACATGTTTATTAAGAAACAATTACATATACGGTCTGCTTTCATCACGCCTGATAAAGAGATTATAGGTGTATGCATGCATGCATGCCTATAGGTGCTCTTATTGTAAGCTCATTGTTAAACGCATTTTTGTATGCCTTGTTGTACGCGTATTACCACTATTTGAATTTGAATAAAAATGCTAAAAAAGTAAAGTAGGTAGGTATATATGATGCCCGTAGCTGCATAACAAAAATGAAAAAATGCAACAGATGATGATCATCCTAAAAAATACATACAATTACCATTAGCAAAAGCAGGGTTTTCGTGCACTAGTTCTTTGTCAGATTGTGTCACACACACACACAAACTTGAAGAAAATTCGTACGTATGTAAGTACCTCTGCGCTCTGCACTTTTTAAAGAAATGAGCTTTTTTTGAGTGGTCGGGCGGGTGTGCTATGAACAGAGCGTAAACAACACACGGCATCATTTGAATCAGTTCATTATAATCATTATCACTTATCACACATGTAATGCAAATACATGGCTAAGCGCACATATATTTGTGTGTAGTATTTACGTTTCATTTTTTTATCAAAATTTTTGTATGCATACTTGTGAGAATGCAGTGCTGATTGTTAGGCTTGTAAGTAACAAGACTACAAGTTTGCAGAGGCATAAAAAGTGGCGTTTATTTGGGTCTCCTCAATTTACTGCTGTTGACAGAATCTCACGAAGGAAAGTCTTCTTGTCGGCGGCGCAGCAGAAGCAGCAGCAGAAACGAAGGAAGGTGTAAAGTGGGCTTTATGAAAAGAGGAAACGAGGTCTCCACCCAGATTCAAGATTTTTTACTACTGATTATTATTTTCCTATTGCTCAAGAAGATGATCATGTTGATGATGTAAATCAACATTGAATACAAAACAATAGCCCAAGCTGACTACATTATTGTAACCTCGCAAATCATGCAAACTCTCTGCTGATCTTAGATAAAGATTAGTGTAAATTTTTACAATGCAAATATACAAATCATAAATAAACATATGCAAAAAAAAATTCCCAACGACCACAGTCAATAACTTTCAATAGCACATTTACTATCATCATCATCATATATGCAGATGTATGCAATCACGTTTGGCATTGGCATTCCGATACCTTCATTGAACCGGGTAATAAAATGCGCTGTTGTTGTTGCTGCTGCTGCTGATGATGATCAGCAACAAGAAAGGAGTAATGACATATACATTTGTTGTTTGTAACATTTTCTCGTGTAATTGGACTGATAACAAACCGACACAGCAGGCTCCTATACACTGTCGTCACCAGATATCACAATCATCAAAGAACCACTTGCTATCATCCTCAAGAACAAGCTGCTGAAATCCGAGAGAATCTTATTGAATTTGCAAGAAGGCACTCACACACACACACGAGGCAGGTTACCTATTTTACATGTATATTGCATAGAAGATTATTGCGCATTAGAGATGATTGCGCGTTGCATTGATTTCTTTACAAGAAAGATATTGCCTTTTCTCCTTATAGGGCACGTATGCACCTGGAAATCGAACTTGTTTCGTTAAGATTATTATTACCCCTAATATCCTTCATGATCATGGTCATTGTATGTCTATAAAACGTGCAGATAGTGAAAATTGTACAAACGCTGGCCTGCACGGCAGAAATCTAGTTCTCGTCGACAATTTCTACAATTGAGGATTACCTTATTGCATTACAAAATGGTCGGATGATGAGACGGAACAGGAACAAGGCAATATTCTTTAACAGCAGCAACAGGTATTTTTTAATACTTGCTGTGGTGCGGATATTTTTTTTATAGAAAACGTGTTTTAAAATTACATTTTCTATTGAAATGCATGCTTAGTTCAAGAAAGAAAAAAAGTAAACATTGTGTTGTGTGGATGATGTGGTCATACAGGATTTTGTAGTCAGTTTTCATTTCGTTTTCATCACGCTGATCATGGGGATGATGATGATGAAGATGAACCTAATACCTGATTTTGATTTTATTAACCCCGTTTAGCATCCATTTCGACACTAGCTTCGTTTTTCAAATCCACAACAATAATAGCTAATGCTTTCGCTCGCTCTCGCTCGCTCGGTTTCCTTTTGAAAAGTGACTGTGAATCTAGTTTTTTGACAACATTAATAAAATAATTTATTATCTGTTCATGCCACTGTACAACTGTCACTACTGCAAACATTTCTCTTTTTCTGAGAGCTGTACAGCACAATTCATACCGTCAAGATGACTGACTACTGAATCGCACAGTTATAATTTAACAACTGCATACATTCATACATATACTTCATCGCTGTGCTGGTTCCGGCCACGTATTCATTTTTTATTATTATCATTATTATTGCTGATTTTTTAATGTCATGTCTTTTATGTACGTACGACTGCATTGGTAGGTAGATATATTTATTGTGTGGTACTTAATACATCGCCTTTTCTGTCTAATTTTAAATGTCTGCTTTTCTCATAGAAATATGGAGCACTGCTTTGCTACTTTTATTTTGTACCTTGATAAAAAAGGACAGGAGGACTACTAGTCATGGTGGAGATGGAGCGATATGCGATGGGAGACCAACGCACTCGTACTGACAATCATTAAAATCTCCCATATTGCTCGGAAAGCCTTGATAAAAAAATTGTTCAATTCTTCAGTTTCAGTGAACCAAGCTCTGCCGTCTCTGTACACATACAAATTATAACCACAAAGCGGCAACATAGATAAAAATAAGGCAATAATGCAGCAAAACTGCATACATGTATTTATCTATCAATAATAACAAAACTGCAGGGATATATGTACAACACATTTTATATGAATCGTACATGCTAACACGAGGACACGCCAGTTTAGTTTGTACATGAGATTTACCAAATGTGTTTTTATGTTCAGCTATATTGCATTTGTCGGTGATTTGATTACTACTTATTTCTTATCGTTAAAAAAAGTTTATGCGATGCAGTAGTGTGCAATAACTTTTTTTTATGAAAATGTGTTTTAATATCAAAGTACTTATTATTATCATAGTACAATTTATGATGACTACTAAAAAGAACATAATTGGCTTATTTTGTACTGCAAGTGATGCAATAACGGTATGAATGCAGTGGCGATAGATTAGACGTAGGGATTGATATAAGGACAAACAACAACGCAAGTTCATGTCCTACTACGCATAAGAATAAAAAAAAACGATAAGTGGATTTGCTTAATCCCTCGGGTAGCTTGAATGCACTTTTTGCTTAGGCATTCACGTATGTATTTTGCATACATGCAAGTTTTGTGCTTGTTCTGTCAAATAATCTATGAAATTAGGAATCTCAAATTTTGCCTACTTTTGATTAATCATGTGTTTTCGCTTATTGCTGTCCGCCGAGAGTGATAAAGTAGGCTAAAGCGACTTTTCTTGTTTTTTTCTGCTGTAAAATGAGATTTTGATGGCAAAAGAGGTGTTAAACGAGAATGTGCATTGTAATTGTGTCCTCGTCGGTCGTGTCGTCGTGCGTAGCTAGAGCTTAACCACCAACAAGCCATCGCAGCAGTGGAAAATATGAAGGAAGATTTGTCATGGTACATTGGCACATTGCACTGGTCAGCAGCACAGTCTTCAGTCTTCTGCACTAAATTTGGTTCAACATTACCAAGCCGTGCCACAATATCATCATAAAACACTCCTCATCTCGTGATCTCATACCTACACAGCGTCATTGTCTATACAGATAGAAGTGGATATGGATAGTGAAACTAAGGGTTTTACTCAATGAAAGAGATATTAAAATGAGCTGCCTTGCCATTACTGTGCCAATGCTGCACTTCACAATAATATATAACCACAACAGACGCAAAGTCATCAAAGTCCCAAGACCAAGTAGTACGACAAAACTGTGCGGAGAGATATAAACTCACGCTGCACTTTGCGAGTTGCAATAAAGGTTTGTTAGGCAAAGGCGAGCATTCGTCAAGCAAGAACAAAAAAGTGGCTCATGTTACATGTTTATGTGGTTTCTCATAGTGTACTCTTGTGTACAACTCTTTTTTTATCTTGTCTTGTAGATCAATATATGATTATTGCCTTTTCCTCCGCTGCTGCAGAGCATAAAAATGAATGAAACAGGATGCGTGAAATAAAAAAGAGCTATAATATAGCCAAAACCAACGCATGTATACATAATGTGGTATATACAGGTGACCAGACAAGTTTTAACTTTCAACGCACTCAAGAAAAACTGCATCAGTGAATCTGGTAATTAACCTCACTTTTAACTAAAATGCTCCTTGTATAGTATTGGTGTCTAGCTTGTTAGAAATGTTCTCAGGCCTCAAGGTATCCATCATTCAAGTTATTGCATACTTACGATATATTATGACAAAACCATCAACAGCTTGGCACATTCATTGGTTCATCATTTTAGAAATGCACTATACAATCAATCACTTTATTTCGCGACCATTGTGTCTACATTCAATCAAACAATCAGAGCAATAAATTAGATATTATGTTATTATGTACGCCATCCATTTTACACTGAATTCGATATTTACCTAAAAGCTGGATATTTGGTTCAAACGAAACTGTTCTCCCACCAAATGGGCAAATTACCTAGTTTCGAATTATGAGCATCAAAACACATTCTCGTCTTTTCAAACAAAGGAAAGCAGCGCATCTATTTTCTCTAGCCAAAAGTGGTCCCTTCTTAACTTACACAACAGCGAGTAGTAGTAAGAGCAATAATGTTATCACGATTATCAACTTGATAGCAGCAGACTGCACAACAATCCGGGAGGATCATTTCTGTTGAAGAGCTGCAGCAACAATAGCTTATAATCGTATTCCCCAACTGA
This sequence comes from Sinella curviseta, assembly GCA_004115045.4. Taxonomy (NCBI): domain Eukaryota; kingdom Metazoa; phylum Arthropoda; class Collembola; order Entomobryomorpha; family Entomobryidae; genus Sinella; species Sinella curviseta. The sequence continues at coordinate 57,754,528 of CM023201.3, forward strand.
TCATCATATCCCATTTAGCAGCACTTTTATTTTGACGACAGCAGTTCATGTTCGCTGGGAACACATTATGCCGTCAGTTGTTTAAGAATAACAATGAAATGATCTTGTTCTCTCGTCTCTACTCAGAGACGAGAGATGATAGTGATCACATCATCGTCGTCTTCGTCGTCGTCTCGCACAGCTTTTGCTGGCAGTCAGAAGAAAATGATGATGATGACAATGTGACTTTTCAAAAGTGGGCAAAGAAGATGAAAAAGAAAATGAAGAAAAAGGGAACTGGTGGACCGTGTAAAATGCGTGCTTCGTTCATCTAGTAGCAGATTGCCACCATGTCCTACATTACGCGTTGTTGCAAAGAGGGAACGCATGCAGAAAATAAAGCTTTTTGCTGTTTTGATGCTGCTGCTGCTGTTGCGATTCCTTTCTTCTTTCCTCTCCTTGCACCCGTTCTGCCATCAAATTTCATTCTCTCTTTTGTTTTTGATCCAACCTAATTGGTGAATATACAAGGAATCCCCCTGTTCACAAAAAAGTAGCATCCGGTGGTGGTGGTGGCACGGTGTGAGCATAATCTCAAGTAGATCTTATCCTTTGCCATCATCAGCATAAAGCGGAGCCATTGAAAAACATAGCAATAATGGCTAAAACTAAGATCAGTAGTTGGTTTGCATGCTAGTGTTACATTTTGTTTGTGTTCATTTAAGAACTTCTTTGTCTTTTATGATCTCGTCTTGTGTTCAGAATATTTAAAATGTTTATGTGTCTCTCATTTGAAGATTTTGTCTTTGTTCCATGCTCTTCTTCTTCTTCATTAGCAAATAAGAGCTCACAACAAGCTGTAGGAATGCTATAGCTGCTTGCTGATGTCATAAAATGACAAGAATCCATAATTCATACTGGGATTGCATTGCAGCAGCCAAACAGAAAATGTGCATGACTTTCCATAAAAAGAAAAGATTCAAGAAAATCGGAACACTGAGAGAAACAAACAAAAAAAGTTTTTGTGCCAAAAGCACTGCGCGGTGCGGTAAAGGTCCCTGCGGATCTACTTGCTGCGTGAAGCGATACGATGACAGTTTGTAACAGGAAAAACGCAGAGATTCACAGTATTTTTGTGTGTATACTATGCACTTACATGGCTCAATGCTAATACTATATTAAAACATGTTGATACAATAACATGATAAATTGTACGATGCTACTTTTTTTATGTAATGCTTCTCACCAAACCCCCATAATTTGCCCTTGTCGGATACAATTTATTGACAGAAAACCGACTATTAACTAAACGTAATGATCGTGGTAACATTCCGAGCCCTATAAATACCGATGCACTGCGAAAACAAGCACCAAAGTGTTTCAATAACATTTTGTGGCTTTTTTTTCACGCACAATGCATTCGGTCTATCAAACCGACTGTTTTTTTGTACCCAAGAAAAGAGTTTGCTTCTTTATCTGCCGACGACGAAGAAGAAGAAAACTTTTTTTGATAACTTGGTTCGTACTACATAAAATACTGTGTAGTAAATTAGCAAATCATGGGAAACTTTAGCCTGAATTAGCTGCAAACTCGCAGAAGGATAATGAGTAACGATTATTTCCACTGTATTATTTTTGTGTAAGTAGCCCGCTAAACGGTCGTGTAAATGGGCTTGTTCCTGACATTGAAAGTGTCTTAATTTGTCAATATACATGTCATAACAATGTATTTTTTCTCCGTGCACTCATATTACTACGAATAACCTTAATATATTTCCCCAACGATTCTCTAGGCATGCATCCCTGTGTAAATTTCACATATAGAGATAAAGTGTGTGTAAATGGTTATTTTAGCTAATGCCTTTTACCATGTTCATCTCACATTTTCCCTGAATGCGCCATTAGATTATGCAGAATTGTCTTATGTATAGCGAGGAGAAACATCCCAACTATTTTTATATGCGCTGACGACGGTAACAGTTTGCTAGTTGTGTCTATGCCGAGAGAGAGAGAGAGAGGACGAAAATTTATACCAGGCTAACTTGCATGTGAGAGTTCCATTCCTGTGCTACAGCACATTTAACCCCATTTACACACTTTGTGAACACTGAAATGATGCACATTAAGCAAGTACTTGCTCACTCACTGATTCCCTTCAGATTATATAGGCTATTCAATGAATAGGGTTTTTACTTTTAAGAGAAAATGTGCTGCGAGAAAATGGAAGGACCAAAATGAATGCGTTATTATTACTACATCCCTCTCTCTCTCCTTGTATACACTTTTGGACTTATTTGTACAGCAAAGCGTATCATCATCGTGTCAAGCCGTGCCAAAAAACGACTGAAAGTTACAACGATGAGCGAAATTTGCTATAATGACATGGTGTTCATCCTCTAATCCTGGTTTACCAAAAGGAAATGCCTAAGTCCTCTCGTCTTATAGAAGAAGCATGTAGGTAACTGTGTATAACATCCAAGTAACCAAACTCACAATTCAGTGGTTCCTTTCAAGGTCCTGCAAATGTCAGGATATTTTTCACAAGAAAATTAGACATGTGGGCATAAAAATGGCATACTTGAGCGAGCAATTTTTAAGGTCGCAATTTTCTCATCTTTGCTACAGAGTGGGTCTTTTTCTCTTCTTCAAGAAAAACGGCACTAGAGCGTGCGTATACTCACATCATTTGAGCCATTGATCCCTATACGTATTCATTCCTGCTACTAATACTTTATTGAACTTCCGAATATGTTTCCCTCTCGTGCAATGCAATGGAATTCCTTATAATTTTCCGGAAAAAAAATTAAACAAGATGAGGAGGGGAAAGCAACCGGAAAACAATAACAAGACCTTGGTAGAGAAAGAGAAATATGTGACTATAAATGTTTAAATTGTATAAAATGTCAATAAAACTTTTCACCAAGACGGGGAACTGTATATATGCAAATATGGAAGGGATTCTACTAAACTAAACGCTGCTTCAAGAGAAAGATCATACACGAGACAATAAGAAACCGTTTGTACACCTTCCCAAGCTTTCTACGTCTCAGTTTACAAAATATGTAGGCACTGTTTATCTGTTTATGAGTTTATGCAGTTTAAATGCATTTTACTATTTCTTCTTTTTCCAGACAACACAGACGGTGGACGTTAGACCATTCATCTCATTTACATAACTCCCATTCGCTCAACCAATAACTTTCGTCGACGATACGATTTATGCCGGTCCCTCCGCTTTGGTATGCAGATGCATCAAGCTCAAGATCAGCAAGACGGCCTGTGAGAAAAAGAACCCTCTTTCATTTCAACTTTCACCAGTTCCTGAACAACCATGCCATCCGTATCGTATTACCCCATCACTGAGTACAACTCCAGAAGAAAGCGATGGACTGCCAAATATTCACGCTTGGGTGCTTTCATCCTCATTGTAACTTTCTGTGTCCAGTTGTCCCTAGCAGATCAAGGTAAGTGTGTAGCCACGAAAAGATTATTGGTTTCAATTACTCTTGTTTTAGCAATATATAAGTTGAACAATAGGCAGACTATCTATCTTTATCTGCCCACACTGAAATGCATCTTATTTTATGGATGGATTTGTGACGATTGTGTATCTTTCCAATAAATGAAGTCTGAAGAATAGTGTAGTAAATCATAAATATGGAGAGTGTCTATAGATTCTATAAACCAATTTAATCGGCCGGCCCCGTCTAGTCTCAAGTTAACTAAATATATAATAGCATCTGTAAATGTTCAGCTTTCTCGGATGAAAAATAACCAAATAGTCACAGTTCACTCGATTGGATCATTTATCACTAGACGAAAGTGACATTATGTATACTTTTTCTGTATCATCCTCGTGGGACTTTCATGCATTTTTTTGCTTGACCATCTCCCTACATCTCTGCCATTTATGATAATGGTATAAAAGGCTGCCTGCCAGAGCTGAGTGGCTCAGCTCGTAGTGCAATGGTCTGTGGAACTAGTATAATAAATGAACTGCATACGTCCTTAATGGAATAAAGGAAACCCACACAGCCACTTCTAAAGAGTTTTATGCTGTCAACGAAAGACTTTCTGTTTGAAAAGGAGTACACACCACACATGCATTTTGAAACTGAATTGACAATGATGACACGTATAGCTGCACACGTCATATATTATGTAACAGTTAGGTATATACGTATCACTTTATGTAACCGATACTAGAATACTAATACATAACCTACACAGATAGACCAATACATTATATATGAGTATGGCCCTGCAGTAAATATATTCGTTCCTATTGATTTTTCAAATGGATACTTTGAAAGGATATTACATTGCAGCTTAAAACCTGCTTTTTTCATGGAGTAAGCATGATGACTGTTTTTTGCTTCGTTGATTTGAAATCTTAAATTTTGTGGGAATTGTTTTGTCCTTAGAGTGATCTATAAGTTATCGAGTTACGAGTAGGGTTTTTCTGTTGGACAGTAAGGTTAAGTGAAAGTAATATATTTTCATTTTATCTCCTCAAATTTGTCGTTAACTGCGTATCGAATCAAATATTGTAATCAAATATTACATTTCGTTTCTATATTTTTGAAAAGAAAAAAGTGTAAGTCTGTAAAATGTTTATTAAGCGCAGTCATGCGTTTTCAATAATGATTATAAATAAGTAAAAACGCTGTCGTCACAAATTCAAGTCGCAATAAAATGGTACCAAAAATAGCGGCAACTGCCATGAATCACAACACGCACAACAATACAATCGCTTATCGTAGATCATGGTTGAGCGATTTTTATTTAACAAAATGAGCGTTCATCATCAAAAGTATTTTCTCCGTCATGAAAAAATATGTGGAATAAACTTGTGGAGAATGTCAACATTTTACGCAGTTTTAAGTTAGGAAAAATTTCCAAAGAAGAAAAAAACATTTTATTACCACTCGAGCAAACGCAAGTAAAACCGAACAGGTGGCAAGTAAGCAATTACGTACACATTTATATTTGCATGCATCGCTACATTAAACACTTCTCGGTTATTTTTGGAGTGTTTGCAATTTACAATACCAACTACGTCGTTATTTTCAACATGCAAAAAATTCTTCGTTTGTGTTTATCTGACCAATTTTAGAAATGGCTCAATGATGCGCTCTGAAACGTGTTCAATGTAAAAAACGAGCGAATCCTACCCATAGCAAGTTCATTCAAACTTCAATTTCGGGAAACTTTATTACGTCATGAAATCGAAATTGTCATGAACATTATGACAAATGCATGGTTCATTTGAAACACCATCGATGTTTGTTCCTGAGTCAGTTTTACCAGTACTACGAAATCATTAGTAGTGGAGCTTCAATGCCCAATGCTTCTGTGAAAATCTAAAAAAATGCATTTATTTGGCTACAATGAAACCTCAAGGTTGCAAACCCGCGTTGTTGTCATGAAAACTTGTCAACTTCCATGGGGATGTGGATTTTTGCGGATTAAATTCTCATGCAAGATTATGTACCGCATTGAAATAATTTTTGGTTTCCATGGAAATAGCCAAGAACATAGTGAAGGAACTTGAAATGCCATTGACTACAGTATAATTTTGATAGGGACATGATATAGGTGGATAAGTAGATTCATAGAAAAAGTTGTACGTTCATAATTTTCGTTGTTCGTAGAATAACTACATTGATCCCATTCTTTTTGTGACACATCACATCAGTTACAGTCTGTGGTTTGATTTTCTGATAGTCTATACCACAATACAGTTACTCAATTCCATTGTGGCTTATCTCTCTGTATAATTTGTGTTTGTAAATGTTTACATTGCAACTACAACATAATCATTACTGCATTACCGTGCAGGCAGTAGACACGTACAACTCCCATTAGTAGACAAGCATGATTATGAGAATGAGATGATGAACTCTACTACGTGAATAGAGTGGAGTATGAGTAGACCACATATCATTCAAATTGGTAGTGGTATAGGTAATGTATGTAATGCGCGATAACAATATTTCTTTGTTTTTTTAGATGTTGATGATCTTGAAGGAGAAGCTGGATTTCGTATGGTATCCCTCAAATGGAAATATCCACCCGTTGGTCCCTCACAAAGGAGTCCGATATCCTTCCAAGTCAAGTTTTGTGAGTTGCACTCCTGGGGTCTGAACCGTTGTCGATATCAGGTAAAGGCAATTGTTCATAGCACTACACACTAATTAATTAACTCAAACTGACATTTTCATAGCTTTTTAGGAGTTTTGACATACTTGAGCGTGGGTATGATTTTATGCTCAACATTTAATAAATCTGTTACAATTAACTCAATGATTTGTGCTAACCGCATCTCATCGGGCTTGAAATTCATATGAACCAAGTTATCATTAGACACTAATAGCTGGAACAATGGTATACAATACAATAGTTGAAGATTGCTCAGGCATATGCTTGATTGTGTACAAAACGAGCACCGAAAAATCTTTACACAATCAGGTAGACGTATGTAAAGGAGGACGAAGACAAGAGCAGAACATATACCTACCTATGTGGCTAATCCCAACTTCATTTTAGGTAGAGATGAGTGAAGTAGTCCTAATTAATTCCCATCTAATTTCAACATTTTGCTTTAATCATCGATTTACATCAACTCATTGTGTGTGCAAATACGCATGTTAAAGATACGTGTTCAAGTTGGAAAAATCAAGTTTTACATTTAATTCTTAAGTACATGCTTCGTCGGGTTCATTACATGTCTATTTATTGTATCATCAAAATCATCATGTTATATCATTGAATTGTACATTTTCCGTATTGCATCAAGTTTACTTGACGTCATTTTCTTGCTTTGAAATTAAATAAAAGAATGACTAAAGAGGATAGTAATTCGTGAATGTCATATTATTTATTGAATGTTGTATTTATTTACTACAGAATGGATTGCAATTAAAGGGAAACTACATGACATATTATATTACTCCTCAATGACTTTCATCGAGTTTGTTAGTGAGCTTGTTTTCTGAAACATACACGATCATGGTTGCATGTCAAGTTTGAAGCATGTGAGTCATTTCAATAACCGTGGCATATGCTTCAGACTCGAAAATTTGTAATCACAAAAGCGTCGATCACTTTCCCAGGAATTTTCCTCTTTTGACAATTGAACCTATTTGTCATTTCATTAGTCATTAGCAACATTATTATCCACCACAAATCGAATTCACTGGACTGTTGAGGGTTTGAGGGATTTCATTTCCAAGTTTGAATGATGGAAGTTTTCAGGTACTTTATTTTGATGGTGTAGCTTAGCTCGTAAAGATGATGAAAGTTGAGATGAATGAAAATTGTATTGTGTTCAAATGAGCTAATTTGATGATTCAGTGATGATCCATTCGATACATAATTTTCAACATAGACATCGACTCACTGTTTCAGCTCATAGCGACTTTCTTCAATGGATTTTATCAAATCAATTTTCATAATAATTAGTTTTTTTTTCAATTTAAACAATGGAAAAATAAAATCTGAAAAATAAACGAATTTCCTTATGGCAAATGCAAAGTTTAACTTTTAATGAAAACAAAGCTTTCCGTATTGCCCATATATTAGCAGATACATTTATTAGCTGGTTCCTAATTAAACAGAAGGTATAGCAAGATACTTGCTGCTACTGTTCCGAAGGTATACCCTATGAAGTATTTTTTTACATATTATTATTATACAGACATGAGTAAATTAATTACTAGCTGCTTCGTAAACATCCTTCAGAATAATTTATTCCTAATCTGTCATGCAAAAAGCTGCAAAACGCGGTATTGACTGTATCATAACTATTAATAAAATGATATCATACATTTTAAAAGCCGAAGCTATCATTTTCCACGTAGATTTTTGTAATACAATATGCCGTAAAAAAGCAATCAAACAAGGTCATAATTGCTGATTCGTGATGGTAAGAATGTCCAGCATTTAGCATACTGGCTATTAGCCATGCGGAATTAATAATCACTGCATCTCTCTTCTTTTCTGAAAATAAGTTTTATTTAGCTTGTGTTTTATTGCATTTATGGTCACAAAAGTATAATGGACATGACAGGTAATAATTCGGTGGTGATGCACAATTCCATGCAAAACTGTGGACAAGGGCAAAACAAGATAGGTAATGCATATTTTTACTCCACTGGACAGTAGGAGGTCCTTTTCTTGTTCTGCAAAATAAGCTGCAAAAGGAACGAAAAATAGCATGTAAAAATATGCAATAAAATGCAATGTACCTGCTGCAATCGATAATTTTGCTTGCGTTCCTCTACCTCTCTGAGATTGTAATTTTCCTGACCTTCGAAAAATTTTCAGCGTGCACAATAGGTAAAACTAAAGGAGACGAGGGAGAAGAATTAATGAATGTAACACGTCAATTCATTGTCAGTGACTCACAAATGTCGTAACTTATTGTCTGTGTAATATTTCATTCCAGAGCTGTCAATATGGACACTGAATATCTGTCGCTGGTAGCTCTTCTTTCTGTGTACGGTATGATGATGAAGATGAGATCACAAGTACGAAGTACATCTCACAAGAGCGACTGAATAGTGAGTGAATAGAAAAAAAGTAATGATTTTCGGGGGAGAAAAAAACCATCGGTCATCGATTTTTATTAAGAGACGCAGCAGGATGTGTTCTCAAGACAGAAGAGACAAGTAGACTTGAAAATTTCATAAAGTAAAACTGAATGTGTAGACATAAGAGTAATCATAATTATTTTCAATTAAATAGGATGGTCATCGAATGGTGTGAATGAGTAATTGAGAGTTTTTTTCAGCATTTTTTGTTGTTGCATGCCTTTTGTATGACCGACAAGTTGACATCACATCGATTAATTCAAACACACACACACGTGCAAATTTTATGGATATAATTATGAATTCGATAATATGTTGTACATCAGGTAGGTAAAGTTTACTCATGTAAAATTAGTATTTTGTATCTTTTTTTTGTTGTACATTGTTTTTAAAATTCATGTTTTTTCCAACGAATAACTTATTCATAGACCATATTCCTGTTAAGCAGAGTGCATATTTAGTGATTACGGCATCATTGAGTATTTTTATTGGAAGATGAAATCATTAAAATCTCCGTTGTATGTATCGGTATAATAGCTGGAGACGTAAAGAGATTTTTATTAGAGATACATAATATATTGTTGGCCAAAGGAAAACAATCAAGTCTCAGCGACACCATTATATCATGCATGATGATCGATTATTCAAAAACCTTCATGAATGTTAATGATTCATTGCGCACACATCGCACACACACATTGTCTTAATGAAGAAGATGAGATGTAAAAATTGACAGCATTTTGCATGCTTCATATAATATTTTTCATATTCAGTCAGTGGTACTTAATAAGTGATTGTCGTGCTGATTGCTATACTCTTATCATCAAATATCTCACCAAGTATAGATTTATGCTTACCTAACCTATAATGATTGTAGCTTTCGTGCTAAAAAATCATTTGTTTTAACATATTGACTTAGACCTTGGGTTAGCACTTCAGAAAACAGACAATGGATTTTTTTTGCATTCATCAGATAATTGTGCAGTTAGCCAGTGTGTGTGACAAAAATTATACCATGACATGAATGTATGAGGTTTTTAAACATCGTGTTTATTGCATATAACCAGGCGCATTTAATAAAATTAAACGATTAAATATGTCATTGTCAACTTAACAAAACATGACGTTGACATTGACTTCTACTTCTACTCATTGCAAAGCTAGAATTATGGACGGCCACTCGTCGTCATCATCTTGAAAATTGCTAAACGTCTCAACTAACTAAAGGAATAATTTATTATTAGGTACAGGAAATATGAAGTACAATATTTAATCATTCGGTTGCGCTCTTATAAAAAATCAGCTCAAAGGACCCAAGAATAGATTCCTTCTAAACGTTATGAGAAATATTCTTTTTTTTCTCCGGCCAAAAAACATGGTTATATCATATTTTTCACAAAACCTTTATATATGTTTTGAATATTTCTTTGTTCCCAGGCTCTTTTTTTAAATCGAAATGATTAATGATATATTTTTTTTATTTACACGCTGAACCGCAATCTGGTAAACGTTTTTCTTTATATATTTTGCATTGCATCTGCGTAGGTTATACAATTAAGTACCTATAAAAGGTTCCTCACCTCACCTCTACTTTTTTACAAGGTGTTACTTTGTGTTTGATGTATTACTCCTGACATTACAAAACTGAATTTTTATGCGGTTACATTATTTTATATACCTACCTACTTACTTATATCATCATGTAGGCACATATACGTTACTGTTCATCCTTTGTTAGTTAATCGTTTTGGGTAAAAATTCATTTCATGGTGTGCATTTTTAGAGAGAAAGGTGATAAATGAGCTCGTGCAAAAAAGCGTACAAAATGTGTGTGCACAATTTACATCATCTTGGTGTACCATACGGTATGATATGCATGGGTAACGGCTATTGCCACAAAGAAACCATCACCCATTTTTTTCACTCTGTTCTTCGGATAATATGCCAAAGATTTCATTCATGACCACATTGTTTAACTGATGAACAATAATGCGCTATTGTTTCATAGCACAGACAGAGAGAGGGAGAGAGACGGATCTTTATCTTTTGACTCCATGTCTCCCCGCCTGCATTGTTTCTTCTCGCAATCTTTCAACTTGAACACTCAGAAAATTGGTTCATCTATCTCAGCGAAATTTTAACGTGCCAATAATGAACTGAAATTATGTAGCACACTACTAACGAACATATTTTCAGACACCCCGACCCGACACAAAAGACTCTTGAAGTTCAAACAGTTTTATTACAATGTATATTTGTCTTTGAAACATTGGATCAAAGCGCTGCTTCGTTGAAGCGTTGTATTTGATCATGCATTATAAATAATCTGTTTATAGTCTGCTAATATTTCGGGTTATTGGAATTCGCGTTAAATACAAATATCTAAAAATGACTCCAGACACACATTGGATGAAAATAAAAAGGAATGCCCTTTAAATATCTTTTACACGCTCGTGTACATTTGATTACGAAATATCTTTGCTTTTTCTTTAATTCCTGTAATGCACAATAGTAGGTATCCAAGATCCTTGCATTCAAGCACGCTATAGGCATTTTGATCTCTTCGAAAAAAGGCTTCATTGTAGTAAATATTGTGTACTCCTTTTCTGGGAAAACTTGATTTGATGCACCCAAAACTTTCTCAATCTGTTCTAGATCAAAAGAAAGGCTACTGGGATTTTTTTGCACATCCGTCCAACCAACTGTGTTTAACTTGTAAGCAAACAGTGTCTGGTCTGGATTCTGGAGGTCTTGAATAAAGTTGCTTCTCGCGTGCGTGGGTTGAAGATATTTTCCTACGGACAATACCTATTGTCAGAGGCAAGATGGAGAACACAGCTAACTTAGTTGAGCTGAGCTTTATGTCATCATGAGAAGGGAGGAGGCAAACGACGAGAGTGCATTTTGCAAAGTGAAATGACAGCATGAAAACTTTCTTAACCTCCTAACATTGTTACAACATGTTCGACATTCCCAGAGGAGTGCAGCTACATGTATGGTGACGTTGGCGTTTGTTATGTGCTAAAATTAAGGGCCATGACATTTTGCTAAAATTAGATAATGGAGAAAACAATTTCGAGGAACTAACTACACTAGTCTTGTGCGTTCCTTAGGACATTCTCCATCTTTTTGTGATGCTTACATATTACATGATGTTGTTTTATCACTGACTTTCCCATTAAAGAACCACTCTAAACATTTTGGAGGACACCATTCCCTAAATTTCCCTTTGGATTCCACCACGTGGATGGCCTTATTGTATATAGAAAAATAAAGTGGATTAAAATTCCCATGAACAACTCACATGGACAAGAGAGTGAGCTCTTTTTCGATGATGTTAGCGTGGACAAAGGGCATTCATTCTTGTCTCCAGATAACTTGATCAAAATGGTCTCTGCTCTTAAATGTGTAGCAAGTTTCTAAGAAAAATGAGGCGCTGTGGTGGGACTGTGTATGTAGTAAGTGCATTGACAGAATTTTCCAGCAGCGCTTGTCGCAAGACACGAAATTCATAAATAAAATCAGGTTCGTGTTTCGTTAGACCTTGGTTATTCGGGCATTCCATGCATGACCATGGCTGGCAGCAATAATTTTATAATTTTATGAGACATCATCAAAATCACATTTCACGGTACAAATCCTCTTTTACTGACATATTTGTCTCCTTTGTGTGTTTTGTTTTCGTTGTGCTTTAGGTAGCCTTGCAAGAGCTGATGCATTTAACGTATGACCAAAATAAAGAGAAAGTATCTTCCGCAAAAAAAATAAGATGTGTAGAAAGTAAAGTAAGATGTGTAGAGAACAAGTACATCGAAAACAGTTGTAAATTTTCCTGTATAGTTGGCGCTTTTAAATAGTGGAGAATAAATAAGAGAGACATTTTTTTGCTCTATAAAAAAGAAATATTTGAGTATTTATCGACCATAAGAGCAAGCAAACTAGGTATAGATGTAGCTTTGACCCCCAAACTAAATCTTTTCTTTTTGACAACGTTTCTGTGCAATCTTTCTATCAACGGCAAACTGCAAATAGGATAATATTTTTTACGGTAAGAATCTTACCGTAAAAAAAGATTCCTTAAAAGTGCATAAAATGGTGCCACAAAATTGTTCCGCGTTGTTGCAATAGTTGTTACAGCACAGCACATATACAACGCAATTGAACAAAAATACTTTAGATCAAAATCAAAATGAATGTACGTCACACAAAAGGTTTTCATTCCCTGTTGATATATATAACATTCCATAATATATACCTATTATACAATGCATGCATACATCCAAGCAAAGCATTTTTACTTATCTTCAAAAAATTGTTTTAAAAAACTGCGTCATTTGACTTGTGTTTGCGACAAAATCTGATCTGAAAGCAATTTAAATCTCCTCCTCTCCGCTGCGACTTTACAAGAGCAACATTAAATTCCGAGTTGAGGAAAAAAAGAAGAATAGAGAGGGATGTGAATAATAGAAACGCAATTTCATGCCCTAAAATGAGCAACATTTTTTCTGTCTGATATTATTTCCCTCTGCTGCTGCTGCTGCAACAGTAGCAGCAGGATACTTTGAGTTGTAAAATAGAAGATGACACAACTCTATTACGAAGTGCAACACAGGGAGTAAGTGTCCACCGGCCGTACTGGCATGTAATGGCAGTGCACAATATAGAGACATCTTTGTACAATTGCCTTTCTGAAATAAACTGAAAATTAAATTTTATTTTACATTCATACATTCATCTGCCAGTGCCAACTATTCTGCCTGCCCGTAGTGCATTATGAAAGCTTTATGCAATGTGAAACTTCATATTGATGGGACTGGCTGTAACTTTTCTTTTAGGTTATGGCTTCTCCATAACACAACGGAAAAGTTTTCGTTTGACCAAAGTAGTAATCAGCCCTCGGCAGAAGGATAAAATGCAGTTCTTATATGACACGTGACATGTGCTCATCAATATATGACTGGATGAATACAAATGGGTGAAAATATTTCAATTTCAGACAACTTTCAACAAGTGAACGAGAGCGAATGCAATTTGGAAATTGCGTACTACTTTCTAAACGAAAGAAATCCATAATCCTAAAAAAGCAATATTTTGTAGACTCATGGAGAGCGTTACGAGGGCTCTGATGGTAATTGCTCGTTGACGTTTTGCGCCAAACGGAATGCGTATCGTTTCTGTTTCTTCAAAATGTTAACCTTTGAGAGGTTCATGAACTGTACTTTATTGCTCTGGTACTTTAAATAGGTATCCTTGTTAAGTAAGTTAGGTCTTCCTGAGAGAAACATAGGCTGAATTTTTCACTTCACCAATTCTCTAAGGATGACTGTGTGGTATACCTAAACATAAATATACTACAATTTCTCCGAACAAGCTAATTGTAAGTGAAAAAAGCGCCAGTTAACAGGAAGACTTAGGCTTTCAGACACACAAAGAACAGGAAAAGTGGTGACAACCATACAAAAGGCTCCAAAAAAATGCTTCCATTGTGATATGGTGTACTACCGGCATTCGGCATGTTAAAATTCAGGTGTTGGCCTAGGCTTGTTTGTAATTGTATGTTTTCCTTGTGTTGTGCTAAAGCATACACATGTCAAGTGTGCAAACCTTTCAAAAGGAAAAAAATTGGCAATAATCATTTTACATTCTAAGCATGTGTTAGTTATATAGGTACAAGCATGCACGGCGCTTGATGTCTGTTAGGTCGCTACTATTCGAACGAAAATGAATGTCATCTTCCTTTAAAGTAAACTGGGAAATAAAGGGATGAATACATATTTTTATTGTTCTGTCCATACACAAGATTTACAGGATTTGACACTGTTAACCATAAAGAATTTATTGCAACGTTAGATTGTCTGTCCGCTATATATTTTGTTCCTTAACGCAAATTCGATGTTTTTCATGCCTTCCGCCCGCAATCCGCGTCTAAATAATCAAATCCGCATTATCATTGGAGGAGCAATGTAACAATGAGCACAACTATTTATAAGACGCAACCACTACTGCACACATATCCTTGTTCCGCATTGTAGAAGATTGGAAAAAAATACTAGGTATATGCCGCCGCTTTTGTGTGTTTGACAACGGATTACTGAGATGTAACTGTACAAATACAACAATAATCACACAAAACAAACTATAATAAATTTATTTTCATGTAATCACAAATCCATTTAAGTTACATATTAGCAATTTTGGTCACCATTCGAAATGCATTATATATAAATACCGTAATAATCTTGTACACGATTCTTTGCTTCTGTTCTGTTGATAATGATAATTTTGTTAATATGTACGAAATTTCGGAGTTTGTCAGTTGGTTTACAAAAATCGGCAAAATGACTGGTTCCATTATAGTGAAAGGAGGACCTTGCATTTAAAAAACTATTAAAGTCACATAAGTAGCTGTTCATGAATTATGAAAAAATACATGAATTTTGTCTGTTTTAGATTGTGGATGAAATTACCGCAAGGAATGGAAGGCAGGAAACGAACGAAGCAAAATCTCCCGGAGTTTACCTGATGGACATTGGGGGACTTAGAATGGCAACAAATTACACCTTCCAGGTTATACCATTGGATCCAGGAACTTTGGAAAGTAAACCTTCCCGAATCTCACTTCAAACGAAAGGATGTAAGTAAACGAATACCTAATATTCAAAACTAATATTTGCAATCTCTTCTAAGTATTTTATCAACATATCGTGTGTGTATGTATGCAAAACATTTTGCCCTTCAAACTTTTTGGAAAATGTAATGGGCTTCGCACGAAAATGTATGCAACATCCGCACATTCTAAAGGGAACAAAGAAAATGCGACTACAACTACAGGCGCATTAGGTATCAAAGTAAACTCAACATGCTTACCTTCGGTAAATGCGCATGCTTCACTGTTTTACCAGTCGTCAGTTTATCCAGCAGCTCAACGTGACAATATGCAAATGTTTGCTTGTGACACTTGTCACATTATCACAATAAAATGAAGTTATGCCGTTTTAAATGGCATCCTATTTCATTTTTGCGTAACCTATAAAATAAAAATGCCTTTAAAAAGTTTGTAAAATGAGCATGCGAAAAAATGTATAATCTTATATCTGGAAACCTGGATAAATACTAAAAGAACCCCGTGAAAATGCGTGGAAAGAAAAGTGTGAATTCTGTGAATGGTCATTCACGGAAGTCGCAAGCTGCGCTTCTGAATAAAATGTTATTTTCGCTTCATCCAATGAAATGGAAAAGTGCCACGTGAAAGTCGTATTGAAAACTTGAAGCACTTATTTGAATTATATGGAATCCTTTACTTTCCAGAATTCAAGGTAGAAAAAGTAGAAAAATGAAATGGAGAGGAGGAGAGTTTTGCTGCTCCAAGTATAGTAGTTATTTTATGGGAGCGGACAGGCACTTCACTTTATATTGACGCATTGAGACATTTTTTAAACATTTCACTTTGTACAAGTGACAACGTTATTTTTATGACATTTTATTGCATTTCTTCCATTCAAGAGCTCTTAACAATTGTACGCAAATGTAGGTCGGTTCCTCCATTAAATATATATTACCTGCTACGAATCCTACATTTTAAATGGTGTAAAAGCTGTTATCTACATCGTGTAGTTAAACGCGGTGGTCCCTTTTCCAAGAATAAGTATTTACATACGTGCTGGATGCGAACATCTTTAGTTGCCAACTCGGTTGGTGATACTGATACCGGACTGGACAATTTTCGATGGAACATACTTGCCATTATCATCATCTGTGCATTAGTACTTAGTTGACCATTTTCCACATGATATGAGCAGGAGACATCACAATCGAAACTTTGTTAGATGATGGCGAGGTAGAAAAATGTTTGGAACTGGACAAAGCCCTTTTCTACCACCCAGGCATGCCATAAACTTTCATGTGATAACATATTACGTATGCTAGCAAAAAGCAATAAATTAAATGGAATGACTACGTTGAGACTTTGAAAGAGTTTTTGAAGGTGATCTTTTCCACACAGACGCGGTCAGAATTAAATGTATATGTCGTGGTTAAATACATGTATGATAATATTATGCAAAAAACTGTTATCTGGCCAGTTCTTCCCAGAACTACACTTTCTACATAGTTCAGATTGTGTCAGGGAATTTCATTGCGTATTTACATCAAGCAAGTAATAATGCAGTTTGTGTCCCCTTTCGCGTTTAAGGGCCCACACACACACATAACTACATAAAAACTTGCCATCATGCAGATGCAGATATAGCACATCTCACAGTTCCACTTAACTAGTGAGAGGATTACCAATGAAGAGCGTAAAACGAAGTAATATTTCACAGAGGAATCTCGCAGGAGGACACAGAGTTGAAACTCACAATCAGTTCTAGTCATGCATATAAAGTCTTTTAGTTTTGTGGATCAGGTACCTTTTTTGTAGTCCCTCTCTGGTCACACTGGTGAATAACAAAAAAAAATGTTTATGTACTCTTATATTTTTTATGATCTATCTAGTTTCGGCAAAAGCCACAAACTGTCTGGCCGACTCGAGTGAAGTGATTGTGGAGACAGGGCCTTATTTCGGGGGTCGCGTTTCAGTAGAAGACTCGAACGTTCCGGGATGCTTTATTAAAGGAAATTCACAAAGGTAAGCTGACGTTGACGAACGATGTCCTTCATTCAAGTTTTACGTATAGAAAAGAGACGATGAACTTGGTTGGGTGAATAAAGGGAAAAGTAATGACGTTTACCGCACCGGTGATTATTGGATACTCTTGTGGATTTATTTAACTGGTTTTGTAACAATATATACTATGTAGGTAAACTGGCACGTGGAGAAATGTAATGCACTTTTATGCGAATCCCGCATGCAGAACAGACGAGTTGTGAATGTGACAGTGACAGTAGAGCAGTAGGAGAAAATAGAATAAAATGTTTTGTCCCTTTTTATGACAGTCCGGCTTCCGACATGATAAAGCTTTCTAACTGGTCTGGCGAGACAGGGAGAGACAGTCCGTGCGTGTCATTCCTGATTCGCAATTAATCATTCACATAAAAAGACTAAAAAAGAGTGAGAGTCCTAGAGAGACACGTAAATGGGCTAAATTAGATTAGCACGTTCGTAATTTATGCATTCTGCTAAAAGCAAAAAAGTCACGTATATTTATTAATAGCATCAAAGCAATTACGGGACTTCAAGCATGTATATATGCGTGTTTGTAAATAGAATAGGGCTTTTTAGTAGAGATATCCGGTAGTCGGATATGAAAATCACTAAATTAAGAGTGAAAGTGACGCGAATTAACTTTTACCGGTCCAGCAAAAGGAGCAACATGGAAATGCTTTAATTCTACACCCAATCCCGTATACCTATCTAGTTTACTATCAAAATTATCAGTGTCACACAGAAGTTTTGGCGTGCTCCAAAATGCGCGATGTAACTTTGTGAGCACGTCAACTTTGCCTGTTCTCATCTCATCTCTTTTTCCAACACGAATAATCATACCGTTCCATCTCCCGACGTTTACTTTTACTTTGCTTTCACCTTTCACCGTTTATGATACTGTGCGTGTGTGTGAAAGTTGTACTTTTTGTACCACGCACTTGGAGTGTCATGTAAACTTTTACAAGTAATCAATGTTATTTTGTTTTTATATTTTCAGTCCCCAAACCAAGTATAAGCTACAGATCCGACATAATGATTGCGGAAGTGTAGTGAATGGATCGAAAGTAACTACTGTCATTTTGGTTCAGGAGAATGTGCCTATTCTCACACACAGCACACGACGATTTGTTGTTGTTTGCTCTTTCTCGCCTGAGTCGTTCGTGGTGAAAGCAGGGTAAGCACAAAATACGAAACAGTTCATATAATCCATTCATCTCTCAATAATAATAATGTGTATTTATAAAGTGAAAAGATGGCGTTCATTCAACTGCTTCCGGTTAATTAAAAATGGAATGAACATAACATTATTTTAACACCCTGGTACTTATACTTATACAACAGTAATTGCCGTCCTTTGGAAAAACTTGATGACTTGGAATTTGATAAGCTGTATTTGTGTAGATGTTATTGCCAGTTAAATATTATTGACAGATTTTTGATTCTTTTTGATTCGCCAATCACAATAATGAGCCAAGCTACAAAGTGAAAACTATGTTCATAATCCTTCAATGTAAACTGCGTAGCTCTGATGAGTTCCAGGAAAATATGCTTTACAATCATAAATAACTTTAATGTTTTCCTGAATCTAGTGAGAATGAATCCAGCAAAGTTACTCATGCAATTTCTTTGATGTAGATTGTAGATACGATCTTTGGCACATCCCGAGAAAGTATTTTCTTTGCTCTTCAGGGCACTGACCTAAAATGTAACTGACAAAAGTACAATTTGAAATCATCTTCTGCGTTGTTATTTCAGGCTTATGTCATAAACCCCTGTGCAAAGCACGACAGGCCAATAAACTTAAATTGAACTGTTGGAAATATCCAATAAAATTGACCAAACTTCCATATAAAAAGCATACGGGTCAATTCTGGTCAATTTGAAGTCATCAACTTTGTAGACGATGTATCCATGATTGTATAGAGAGAACTAGTTTGTGTGTGTACAAAAAACTAGAACGAATGCAAGTGAAGAAAGTTGTTCGCTTAAAACTTTTGCAATATTGCAAGTTTCATTTTTCAGAGATGAGCAAACTTAAACCAGCAGATAACAATGCCATTGTCCTTTACGACCATCTCTTCTTCCACAAGGAAAAGTAACTAATAAAATGTTTTCTGATTTCACAGAGTATCTCTTCCTCGCGAAACAAGTGTTGCCAAATCCCTTGATTTCTCCAGACTGATTCGCATATCGCCCCAAAATAGCAACTTGTTGAATTCCGATACAGACACGAGCCCGAGTCAGCAGCATGAAGTCCTGTCAAACAATTTTGACGATGCGCCACTTCGCCCCGTTTCCCAGTACCATTCCCTCACCCAAGCAAATCCGCTTTCCAGCAGCGTTGGAGAAGGACGAGCATTTTCAGACTCGCTGCACAAAGGAACTTGGGAAACATTTTTGGTATTTGGAATGATTTGCGTGGCAATTATTGCCAGCATGGCTTCCGTCGTATGGTTCGTCAAGTCTTACCGCACCATCGACAGCACCTCCGACACACAAAGAATACGAAGGGGTCACAGGGGTGATGTGGAGTCGCTGGACGGCTCTTCCGGTTACTCCTATGATGACAGCACGTACAGCTCTTCAAATTCAAACAGTTTGGACACCAGGTCGGATTTTGAGGTGGAACTGGATTTCGAATTCTCTGAAGACGTAAATAGACCCGAGAATTGTAACATTTCAAGTGGAAATGCGACTGTGCCCAGTTCAACAACGAAAGTAACAACACAACCAGCAAAACTGCATTCGTACGCCTAAAGAGGAGTTTGAAACATTAAAACTCTCAATTAAGTTTTTAGGTATTCCTAGTTAAAGACTTGTCTCATTTAAGTAATTAAGCAGGATTTACATTAATAGGTACATATACACAGTATCCTGTGTGGTTACATGTTTTATAGGCTAGTGCTGCCAGCTTTTACCAGTGCAGCGTATGAATGGAAAGTGGTGCATGTGCTTTCACCGGCTTCGTTTAGGAAAGCTAGATGTGATTATGTGATGTGTAAATGTATTAGGCTAGGTAGGCTATGAGCAATATTACCGGTCTGCATGTTGCAGTAAAGTAGTTTCGGTTTTTTATGTACCTGTACATAATTTATTTAAAAGTCAATATTTCAGTATTTCTTACTTTAAATCCAGCCATGTAATAATTACAAAAATTAACTGCTGTTAAACTGGCGTTATGTTAAATGCACGGGCCTAACCGTTTACCGTTAAATGTTACCTTATTTCATTTTTACGCAATGGATGAACATTTTTCTTATGCATAGTGTACCTTAAAACAGGAGCCAAGATGCGTGGTAAATAAATACGTTTCATATGGGAAATTAGTATTAGTTATTTCTGTGTTTATATTTAATATAGATATTTTACTAATTTTGTATAAAATGAGTCAGTGTATTAACAAAATCAAGAACAAAATCAAAAGGTAATAATACTCAAACATGAAACATATTATCTTTTTAATTACCCGTTTAATGCAAATAAAAAATTTTGTCCGACAATATCCAAATATAACATGTAAACTACAGGATTAATACATAACGTTGTCATTTTTAACTACAAAATTGTGTCATCGAAAGGAAAATGTACTTTGAAAACCTTTTTTTGTGACAATAAAGTGAAAGATAAAAAAAGAAGGGTGATTTGCGCTAAAAATAACCACTTATTTGCTTTGTGTATTCTCCGGGGAACGGACATAAATCCCACTAGGAAATCTCGCCATAAATTTCTTAATATACTCTTTCGTTTTGTGCTTTACACTATCAGTCACTTCCAAAGAGGTAACATCACGGGTATGCTTGAGTTCCTTTAGAAGAATCGCATGAGTAATCTGTGAGCAGAAACAAATAAAAGGGTTCATTTCAAGATTCAAAACCAGCATACATTAGAGCATATAATTTCAGGAAACCCTTTTAATTAATAAATGAAATGAGTACCTTCCGTGCTAAATGTTTGAAGTCATCAGTGCTTTTGATATGTTCACTTTTTCTGTACGGATTCAGATGAGCAACGACCACAGTGGCGATAGAGTTTCGGAAAGTATCTTTGATGGAACTCGCCTCTTTGCTGCTAACTCTCTTGTCACTACTACTACTGCTGCTGTTACTGGCGCCGCTGCTGGTAGCTGCAGCTTCAGCCGGTGCTTTCTCTTTCGCTTTCTTTTGAAGCGCCATAGCTTTCTTTTTGGCGGCATGCCGTGCTGCTCTATCGGCCGACTTTTTCTTTGCATCCAAATCCCTACCATCAAATCCCAGGCCAGGTATCATCACAACATCCATGCTAGGTGTGCTGCCTATAATACGACTTGGTCCGGCTGATACCCTTGAAAAGAACCCGTCACTTTCTTCGTCCAAGTTCTGCTGACTGAGTGTCAAATCCAGTTCCGTTTCAATTGGAGAGGATGACTCGGTATTTTCCTCTGGCTTTGGAGCAGGTTTAGGCTTTGATGGCTTTGGTTTACTTGTTGAAGGCCCTTTGGAAGCAGATGGTCGCTCTTTCCGCCGTTTCTTTAATAATGATTTCTTGGCAGCAGCATCCATCTTCTCTCCTTTACCCTTCACCTCCTCAGGAGCTTCTGTGACGTCACCCTTTGAAACTTCTTCTGTTTTAGCGGTTGGGGACTTCTCTGGAGGTGGGTGCACATCCTTCATTGCCAACCTAGCCAACTTTTCTTCGAGTGCCTTCTTCTTGTTTTCTTTTATCATTTCCTTTGAGAATCCCTTTTCATCGTCCGCTCGAGGCTGCTCAAGGAGTGTCAGAAAAGCAGATTTTACAATAATCGAAAAGATAATGACAGACTATGTATGTTTTTGACTTATTTATGTCGGATACATATTGACTTACGCTAATAATCCTCTCTTGTACCAGTCCCGATTTCTTCCTTCGTGCTGCTCTTTCAATAACTTTGGTATGCCATGTCTGAATACTAGCTTTCTTTATTGAAGGGGATCCCTCATCAACCTCTTCTTCAATTTCTTCCTCTTCCTCACTACTCGACTCTGATGATTCCGATGAAGAAGAAGCTTCCTCTGGTAACGGTGGATCCCACCGAACAACACGGGTTCGAATATGGTAATAATAGCAGCGACCCTCTTCGTCAACCGTCATTTTCCAGTTTCTAGGAAGTTCCCGTGGAGGCAGTGGTGGTGGTGGAGGTAAACCGGGAGGCCACGGTGGAAACGCTTGTTCAGGTTCAACTGGTGCAGCTACCGTTGGAGGAACAATTTCGGCAGTTTCCGATTGCGGGGGAGGGTATTGAGATAATTGTACAAATTTGACCAGCTCAGGCGGCATAGTGGGGTCTTCAAATAAAAGCATAATTTCCAGGTATAACAAAATTATTTAAAATGCACCATAAAATATAACATAAATATTTCAGTTTACCATCAATGTTTATCTGCTTCCACATGACCGTTTTTGGATCTAGATAGTGAACTCCATGCGGATCAACAATTGGAGTCGTTGCAGGATCTAAGCCTACCAACGCACAACGCTCCTGATGCAGATTTACTAGCGCATCTTGTTGCTTCCTCAACATCTCTTGCTCTTCTCGTTCCTTCACAGTCTGTTCAAAATGCTTTCGCCACTGCTCTTTGGTTACACCGGGTGGAATCATCCTATTTGAGTAGCGGTGGAACTGAGGCTGAGTGGGATCCAAAACAGGAACTCTTCTTTCGCCTCTATTGCGATATTGTTTATTTCGATGGTCCCTGCATAATCAAATTGTTACGGATTAAAAATGTTTCATACTGAACATCAGTTTTAGTGATTATTCGCTTTTGAATTTTGGTTTTTACCTATCGTAACTGTAGTTTGATGAGAGTCCCCCAGAGCTTAGAAAAGAACTTAATTGTTGTCCCTTATCTGCTTCCCTTTCATGCTCTTTCATTTGTTCGATTCTCTCTTTCTTGGGAATGCGAAATACCTCTTTCAAATCAGACCACGAGTCCAGAATAGATTTTGAAAGGGGAACAAAATCCCAGGTTTTTTCTTCAACAACTTCTTGCATTCCTTCCGCCGTAGATGTGGGCTCCTCTTTGATATCTGATACATCCATCATCTCTTTTTCCTGAGATTCTACTTTCACAAGCTCTGCGATATCAGACGTTTCAGTTTCCATCTTTTTTGCTTCTGGAGGCGGAACATCATTGCGTTTGACAAGGGTAACAGACGTTGTTACTTGTGGAACTGAACACCATTTCTCGACCAACGCCAACACCTTACTGTCCAGTAGCAGCGTCTTGTTTGGAATTGGAAGTGACTGAAGAGATCGTAAAAACTGTACGGAAGCACACAATAAATTATCACAATTTGAATGGACGCTGCAAGTACAAAATTCAATAATTAAATACGCAGATCAGCCGCCATACCAGCATATGGTAGACATCATTTCGAATTAATTGAGGACCCTCGCTTTCATGTGGAAGCGGTAAGTCAACCATCCAACTCCATATCAGTCTGAGCCCGTGATAATCAAGAAATAGTCGTCTGCAAGGGGCCTCTCCATTAATTAAAATCTTAAGCAGTCTTTCCCGATCATCCCAGCCTTCAGCACGAACCATTAGACGACTGAGCGTCAGGGTGTGGTTGCGATTTTTAAGCCCACTTGCCTCCAACTTGGCAAGCTCCTCTCGGAACTGAAATTTTTACATATACAAATCGTGAGCAATCGAAACAAGTTCATACCTCTACAAGCACACACAAGTTTGAGTATGAATAGAATATTTACCGCCATATCTTCAAGTTGGACATTTTTCCTCTTCTTCTTTTCTACTTTAGCTTTCGGTTTCAATTTAGTGTCATCAATTTCCTCAGTCTCAGCTTCACGAGTAACTTCTTCTTTGTCCTCTGCTTCTTCCGCTGCTTCGTCATCCTCTTCACCAATCCAACCCCGACAACTCTCGGTCATACAAAAACACTTCTGTGCCTTTTTACTGTAAAAATGAAAATTTACATTTAGTTTAACCCTTGAGCGACATTAAATGAAAACTGTAGAGATAGTTCAACAGAACACACAATTAGACAATCAACCTGACTTACCCGTATCGTTGAAACTGATAATCAAAGGTAATCTCATCCCCCGGCTGTAAATCAGCTATGGCGAAAAATCCTATACGAACTTCTCCGTTGACAGTCCACTAAAAGGCGTATTTTTAGAACATTTAAGTTTCGACAAATCAATGTGTGGACATTAACATTTAAATGAAAAGCTTATAGCATACCTTTTGAGTCTCACAATTAGGCTCACAACTATGATTAATAAATCTCGAACAGTTTCCCCTCAATGTTGCATCAATAATGGCATCTGACTTGAGGGCCATAAAATAAAAATGTTCCTGATTTCCTTTGGCATATTCGTTGGTTCTTCTTTCAAATTCTGTTACATCAAGGACTTCGCCAACGTATTCAATCACAAATCCACCTCTAAAGGGTCAAAATAATATGTTATCATTATCATTATTCAACATTCCCAAGTAAATCTGGTCCTTATTTTTAGTTCTTACTCTTGTATGTGTTGAAGCGTCCTTAGGCCATGTCCCTTCTTTTCAGTCTTAAAAACTTCAAGTCCAGCATACTCTTTCTTTTGAAAACGTCGATTGGAGCAATTTTCAGCAGTTGGACATCGATTTCCGCTAAAAGGTTTAAAAAATATAAAATGCCATCATTCAAAGTTGAGTTTAATTTGCATTATTTATGGAAATGCTAACATTTGTATAACTTACCATTCAACCATAAGAAGCCTATTGAGACAATCCTCGCTGCATCCAAGTTCACCTCTCATTAAGTCGTCATTACTCAGGTAGCAATCACACACCATTCCCCTGTTTTCCTTACTAATTTTTCTTTCTGTTCTATAGATGCTTTCATCTATTCCCTCAAACTTTTTTAATTTTTCTAACAGCTCATCATCTCCCCCATCAAAAGCAAGATGCCCCCTCCGCTTCACTAAATTTTCAGGCGGAACGAAAGCATCAGCAGCACTGGTAACCATACAGCCATCGAGTCCAGATTCTCCGAATCCCTTCACAGCCTCCGCGTCCAATGAATATCTCCATCTAGACTTCACTTTTAATGGCTTTCCATTCCCACCACCTGAAGATAACGCCGATAGGTTTGGTGCTGACAAAGAACTGGACAGACCGGAACCATCACCAGCTGGAGATGAATATCCTGATGTCCCCGTTGCCTGCATGCTTGTGGAACTGTTGGAATTCGAATCCTCTTCATGGAGAGACAAGCTACTGCGGCTAATGCCTGACGACTCAGACAAGGACGAAACTACCTCTCTTCGACGTCCACGAGGACCCCTTTGTTCTTCTAGCGTTTTAATTCTAGAACTTCTGCGTACTTTTGAACTTTCGTTATCTGAAAACAATAGTAAGACTTTTCTGAACAACCGCTTCTCAAAAAACGAATATTACCAATATAAGGAATTTCATTTTAATTGCTTACCTTCGTTAGGCGCCTCTTCCTTTTCTTTTTTCACGCTTTCAGAATTTTGAGGTAACTTTGATCCATCGTCCACTTTCGTAATGCTCAACTGTTGTAAATTTTTACACTCTTCCTCAATAGAGCTAGAAGTGGGGGCGGGGGCAACAACACCAAAATTAAAAATTGATACCGGCGCAAAGGGAGCAGAGGTTGCAGCTGAAATATTTGCCTCGCAATCATCTAAATCTAAACCCGGTATGCCACTTCCTCCTCCTCCTCCAAACGATGGTTCGGATTTCAAAACGGACGAAAAGAAATTTGATCCCGACGCTCCTTGATTTACTTCTTCAGTCTCCATTGGTGTACATGACGAATCAGTGCTTCCCAGCATTTTCTTCACCTGGAAAGTTAAATTCGTTGCAGAATTTGACGACGTGTCCATTGGGTCTGCGTTGCTCACATCCGGCCGATCAGTTTCCATCGACTCCACATTTTCCTGGACCACTTTCGGCTTCCTACCACGTCGTTTTGGCTGTTGTGGTGCAACTGCACTAGATGCTGGCGCTGGGGGTGAACTTTGAGCGATAGGTGAACTTGTAGCTTCTGGATTCTTTTTGGGTCTTCCCCTCCCACGTTTCGTCGGTTGTGTTTCAGCACCTTCATTTTTAACCACCGATCCTTCTACAGGTCCCTAAAGTACAATCAAAAGCTCCACCAATTATAAACCAAAGCAATGTAGCAATGCCAAAGCCAAAAGTATTAAAATTATCAGGTCACTCACGGAAGACGATGAGATATTAGACTCTACCGCTACCACTGGATTTTTCCTCGGTCTTCCAGGTCGTCGATGCTCTGCTGACGGGGGAGGAGGCACCCCCTCCGTTATATCCGGGCTAGCACTTCGCTGCATTGCGAATGCAAACTCTAATTCTGAAATTAAAATCCATAACACAAACATTCATCATCATCACGTTCCTTCACAGGTACACAATAAATTATAGCACCATTTTCCTAAACATCATAAAAATCAACTAACTGATCACTTACAAGGAACAAGGTGGGTCCAACGCCACCAACCACACGTTTTAATTAAACGAGTTTAAACGAACTGGTTCCAGTTAGACAAACATTTTCACATATTTCCTAATTACCCCCCGTTTAACTATTCTGATGCCATTTTACTTACAACACTATGTATACAAATTACAACAAAACGGTAGTCACAATCACAATAATGACAAAAAAACTTAATTACAATTAGCACGTATTTTCCTAATTAAAAAATCCATTGCATTGACCGATTGTTTTGTTTGTTTGTGTACGAAAGAGCATGGAGTCTACCGTGTGCTGAGAGGAGCACAGAGATACACAGATGCGGCATTACACAGACTTGCGTGCATTTATCGTCAGATGTGAGGTCTGCGGGAGGTGCGTTGTGGATTCGGCAGCATAGCTGGCGTCAGTGGCGTCCCTTGGTGGCGTCATCACTCATTGAAGCAGGTATACGAAGAATGAATCAATTTGGCCCTGATTGCTTCCTTAATTTCAATTAACGTAAATGCGACCGATTTAATTCAAGTAGGATGAGAGATATGAGATTCATAAGGTAGGATGTATGTATAATATGAGAAATTTCATTGAGAATTTATTTAATTGAATGAATGTGATTTAATGTATAAATGATCCAAACTGTGCTTATGATTAAAATTCCATCCATTTGAAACGTTTACAGTTTTTTATTCCGTATTTTGATAAACGTAGATTTACATAATAATAATGTATGTGTATCATACTTGTGTGCTATCTTGTTCATAATAACACATAATTATGTATGTAACTTTCGAAATATATATATACTCGTAACGATAAGTAGCTGTAATTAAATTACATTTACATATATAACACGCGAAAAATTGACAAGACTATCACGAAGACTATTTCTTTTCATGAGACGAGATTTTTTAAGTTTGCTGCAGTTTTTTTACACACATGAACCTGCCTGTAGTTTAATAATAATAATGAACAGGTTTTCATAAAGAAGATGTATTTTAAGGTCAAGTTATTTAACATTGGCTATTTTCATACATAAAATGTTCAGATTTGGAAACGTTATCTCGCGTTCAAGTCCTTTTGTTGTAGCTACTAATTGTAAGGGCTTCAGACATAATAAAAAACAAAAATGACATGACATTCTTCTGAACATTCGTAAAGTTTTTACCCATAAAACGGACTACATTGGATTTTTTTACAGTTTCTCTGTATAACTTTTTCTTGATCTTATTGCATTTTCGATAATTTAATAATAGTAGCGATTTTTAGGCGAAATGCTTTTATGCATGCTTTCCTTCCTCTTACAGATTTACAGCAGATTTTAAATTAGTACGACTTATTGTAATATTTTAATTTAACAATGTAGGTAGTTACAATAATAATACTCTACAAACTCTTAGCAAAATGCGATAAAACTATAACAAGTGATGTAAAAAAAGCCTTCCAAAAAAATGAAAGTTGTGATTGTTAAGATTATGTATATTCACTAACTTTTGACAACGAAAACTGTGAATGCTTAAACCGTAAAATAATTTCAATGGATAATGAAAGATCAGTAAAAGTCTACGTAATACATGAGGATAATAATTATAATAATACAACATAGCTTCTATACAGTTAAAAGTTAAAAATTAACTCTGCGATTGATTTCGAGGATTCTACTCTACAATACTACGAGATTTTATCTTAATAAAACGTTATTAGAATCGAGTAGAAACTGTATACATAATATATATATATATATATTTTACTGTACATAATTTATATCACAATACTGTGTCATTAATATTTAAGTTTTTTTATTATTTTCTTCTGTAAATGCGTCATATATATTTTCATGATGCGCTAAAAAGTTCTGAGCTAAGGGGCAAGTAAAATTGCACATTTTAAATAATAAGAATGTGTTATACCAAATGTCAGCTATAAGATAATAATAATATAGTCTGCAAATGTATATAACACTTGAAATAAAAATCAGAATATTTAACGACTTTTTTTTACTAATATACAGTAGTACAGAGGAGATTAAAAATGCAAGTCTCTCATTAAAACAGTACCACATATTGGCCCAACCGCATGTGTATATTTTTCAGTGTCAGAATCAGTCCAAATCGAGATAAAAATGATATATTTTTTTAATAAGACAAAGGTATAATATGTTATGTAGGTATAATATATAGAGATTCAGCGATTACCTCTAAGCAAAAATACTTTGAGCACTAATTAGGTGGTGGCAGAATCAGGGAGCCTCTTGTAATTTACACTACCATAATAATAATATATAATATTCATTCTATTCTAATCTTCTTTTAACTTACTGATGTTTAGATAGAATACATTATTATTATTATTACAAGGTTCTTAAACTCTATTCCCTCGACTGTTTCTACCCTTTGCGTTCACACCCTCGTGTTCCTCAGCACCAATATATTTCTTTGTCGGCCTGTGCAGCTCAATAAAGTGACTTAATTCTCTGGGTAGATCACCGTCGCCGTATGTAATTCCATATTTGCACACCGCTCTGGCAACTATGCACTTCAGGGAGACGTGTTCCAGAGGAAGTAATCCTAATCCGGCAAGCTGCTTTTTGCTTTGAAGCACTGTTAAAGGACTTTGGTTTTGTTGATCTAGCTGATCCAAATGAGCACCATTCTCTAGCAGCAACTCCACAATCTGTTTAAAAAGCAATGATGAAAGAACGTTATCCCATTTTGCCCAAAATGATCAATGAAGCATATATTTTAATCTTGCCATTTTAAGAGGGATCATTTTTACCTGTGGATTAAAATTCTCGTTCGAGACGACAACATGTAATGGGGTAGCTCGATAGTCATTGACTTCATTCACGTTCGCTTCACAATCAATGAGATACTTGGCGACTTCAAAGGATGGAAACACGTATACCTAAAAGGATAACATCAATTTTCATTATTTTATATAAGTTATTATAACTGCCATGAAAAGTTTTAATAAAGCTTAAGTAAAGGGATTAAAAAAGTACCTGGTGATCGTCAACGAAGAAGTGGCTGCGAACAACATTAGTCTTGCTAACAGCCATGTGAAGTAACGAATCTCCAGTGCCACACATTCGCAGTCGATATCGTACCAATTTTTCTGTCATCTATAAAAATTCATTAACATGCACACCCAAAATTTAGTATAATAAAATGTACATCATTCTAGCTTTGTACATGTACATATCTACGTACCCGTCGAAGCTGAAGTGCCTCTTCCTTCGTTTTGTTTGGCGCTCTCAAAAGCAAGTAGAGTAAATGTGTGCAGCATCGTAGACACCTTAAAATTGAAATTTTCATAAGTTACCTAATGAAATTTTACAGGTTTCATAGTTATAAAATTCATGTTATTGCAATGAAGTACCTATCAAAGCACTCCTGCTGCCTTTTGAACACTGGTCGAACTTTGACCAGTTTTGCAGATGCTGGAAACTGATCCACAAGAAGCTGAAACGTTCCCATCAAGTCTTCAATATGCAAAGGATGATTGGAAGCATTTCTGTCCAGGTCTCGATTACGATCCAAATCCAGGTACAATCGAATCTGCAATTTACAACATAGTCATTCAAGTAGGAGTTCTTGGAAATCAAAACCAATCCGTGCTTAATATGGCATCTGTACTCTGTACACATAATTGCGTGGGCAATTACCAGAGCAAGAGCAGTAAAACAGGTATCTCCGTATAGTAGCGAGTCTTTTTGAATTCTCAGTTGGAGGGCATATCGCCAAAGATGTATGCACATGAGATATTGGGACGAGTCCGCATAAGCTGCACCTCTGTACATAATCCTGAAAATGATGTCCTTGTGACACAACCCCAAAATCCTTTCGGCAATTAGAAGACTGTTCACTCTCATCAACTCCAAATCCGTGGCAATGTTTTCTAGCTCCTCCTTCGTGTTAAACTCAGATACTTCAACTTCCACGCCTGCAATTGAACAAAGTATCATTACGTATTCCAATGAAACAATAATCATTCCAATTCCAGGAATTTTTGCACAAAAAACCAGTATTCCGCAGCGGCAGCGTATAGTACCTTCATGGTTGTAAACTTTGGCGTACAGCGGCGTGTATCCAAGTTGCTTCTTGGGCAAGTCTGGCAACTCTCCGGTGGGATCGTACCTAATTTCAATTGCCTTCTTCCAGTACTGCAATGCCATTTGAATATCATGGTGCTCGTCCAAGAACGTCGACCCCATCAGCTCATGCATCTCGGCTTTTCGCTCTCTTGAGTAATCAGGTATTATGTCCAATAAATAATTGAAAATGATGGTGGCTCCTTTCAGGCAAGACGTCTGAAGTGCATCATCTCCATATCTGTTCTTGAGGAAAGGATCCGCACCGTGTGCAATTAGTAATTTCGTTGTGTCGAAGCGATGCTCCTGAATGGCGTAGTGAAGAGCCGCCTTCAACTGGATATCTTGGGCGTTTACATTAGCACCATGAACCAGCAAATATTCGCAGAGGGTTGAACTCTGGACAGAGTTTATCAAACAGGTACCACCTACGGACCATTTCAAAGAAGTGCACTCGTTTAGCACAAAAATCATCATCAAAAAATTTTACTGTCTACAATGCAATATTTTTGCAACACGACTTACCGTTAAAATTTGGCAAGCCAATATCAGCTCCAGCATGTTCCACGAGATAGTGGACCACATCAAAATGGGTCATGAAACAGGCACTACGCACTGGCGTCGAACCAGTATCGCTGACAGCATTCACATTTGCACCGTGCTTTACTAGACACTTGACGATATTTAGGCGACCACAAACCGCGGCGCACCATAATGGAGTGACGCGATGACACGTTTTCTCGTCAACCACCTCATAGGTTCCCTTTTGTTCCACATCTGCACCACAAGTTTCAATCAAATACTCCACAATCTCCAAATTTCCCCGTTTGCACGCAATGAACAAAGGAGCACAGTTGTCGGCTCGGTCGACGATGGAAACGATTTCCTTCCTTTCTCCCTTCTCCAGTCGTTCCAAGCTGGTTCTCAAATGATAGGTCAGTCTAGCGCCAGGTGCAGCTTGCCGTACTTCGCTGAGTAAGTCTCCACTCAAGGACTCCTTTGTCCGGGGACCTCCGCTGTTGGCCGTCCCCTGAGCAGAGGACTTTCCAAATGTCCACATTTTGTTGAACATTTTGATGTGTGATTATATATGAGGCTCCAGAGCTTGAATTTAATATTTTGACTAGAAAGTCGGGATCGTGCAGTTGATTATTTCCTCTTTGGAGTGCAGAATGGTTTTTTAAAAATTGTTCCCTCCAACCAACAATACTTTGGCTGTGTGCGGTGGGACCTGCTAATATGCAGGCCTTCACAGTGCAACAGATATTTTTGCAATGAAATGAATGGAAACAGAAAAATTCATGAAAGGGACATGTTTTAAGGCAATGTTCTTAACTAGGACATTAGTGGCAGTGTTGGCTTTTTGGTTTTAAAATTAAGACTTTTTGGTTGTGTCATGAATTCACGATACTGAATCAGAAAAGGGGATCGATTGAGGAAGCATATAAAAATACGAAAATTACGTTGCGTGGTTTTTGATGAGGTTTGACGCAGGCGATGATGACTATTTTCATTCAAACGGACTTCCTGTAAATAAGAAACAAAAAACCCACAAAACACATGAAAAACCACATTGCACAATAATTTTATTTTTTTTAAAGACACAATAATTACATAATGTTATCTACTGAATATTCCTATTTTTGTGCAAGAGCACATGTCTGCATTTGATGATCGACATGGGCTATATAAATACTTACATCTTTATTTTTAGTAAAAAAAGACGCAAAATTAAAAACAGCCAAGACACAAGCGCATATTATCATACATGCATCATGTGGGACGGACCTCAGAGATGAGGTTGTAAAAGGTGCTGATTTCTTTCTTTGATAACCCAAGCATTGCTGCAAAAATTTGCAATGGAAGAGAGCAGATCAAGATTTAAACTTTTCCTGTGGAATTTTCATTAAACTTTGCTCCGGTCTGGTTGAGCTGATAAGCTTCTTTTTAAGGCTTTTAATTCGCGTTTGTGTATGCGATGGCAATCCAAAACTTGAATGAAAAAGTCAAAAATCTGGCCAGTGGCCAGTATAAGAACTAAGAACTCATCCCACATACATACATGGCTACAACCTGGACAAAAACAAGTATGCATACATCTAATGCTGTTTTAGAAGAGCAGCGTCCTGGAAAGGAGAAACTAGAAAATTAATACTCACTATCTATTCACGGCACCTAACATTCCGCTTGTAGCAACCTAACAGAAAGGAACAACTTTAAGCCAACCCATCCAACGCCAACATAACAACAGCAGCAGCAAGCATCTCTCAAATATCTCATTAATTATGCACGTCAATATGGATTACTTGGTTTGCTCGCGTCTTCGGTTCGGTCGGTGTATCGTGCACCTGAGTACCTGTCACTAGCTCAAGACTCAAAAGATGTCTTATCATCACGATCACACAGATATAACTTATAACCTAGTATAACAATTTATTGCAGTGAGATACATACATATGCATAGACAGACACAGTGATAAAAATTATTTTTAGACGTCCACCCAAAAAAGCGGATCTTATCAGAAATTCTCATCGCTTCCCCTGCATTCCTCCTTCATCATCATCACTACTGGAGTTTTACTTGTTTATTATTTCAGGAGTGGTACTACAGACTTTTGCATTTTGCAATCTCGCAATTCTAAAAATAAAAAAATCAACTTTGTTTTTTTGAAACCAGAAACGAATTTCAGTATTGCACCTTGCATCACAATCGTTGGGTACGCAATGCTTAACAGATTTTATGGCTATTTGAGAAAAGAATCAGGAAACTTTTTGTTAAATAAAATCCACAGGATTTTTAACTACGAAAGCAGCCTGGAATATTGTCTTCCTCTCCAGGAATGGAAAAGTACCTGTTCAAGTCTAATTTGATTACAGCAGCTTCAGCATCACAATAAATGTGCATGAGATGAAATATGAAACCAGATAGGAGTCAATATTTTTATCTTGATTTCATTTCAAATGACAGTGAAATCTATTAGCGTCACTTGCTGCTGTAATGCAATTTATCTGTTTGGACTTCAGACATCAAGTCGGGTATACAATAGGTACTGAGACTTGAGGTATTAAGCGACTTTTCTGGTTGCAGTACCAGTTTTTGGAAAACTTGTCAAAGCATGTGCAAAAATCAGTTTCACATACATAATTAAGTAGAGAAATAGCACTTGATGCAAATTTTTTGTCACGTACTAAATGCTATTTTATTTATATTCCAAAAGCCATTCTGTTTGTCACTGATGACCCGAGACAAAATAAAAAAAATATTATGGTGGAAAATTTGCATTAATCAAAGGTCATAGATAGATAGAGTCGCATTGCATTCATGAAACAGTGATAAATCAGGCAGGAATTAATCTAAAACAGTTTATATACATGATGTAATACATCAACTGGAACAAATTAATTAATTGGTCGAGTGCTGTATATCTGTATGTACCCTTAATGCAACTCAACTTAAACTTGAAACCTAGCTCTTCTTTAAACTCTTAAAAATGGCAAATGGCCTTGGTTGCAGAAATAAAGTATATGGATGACACGCAAAGATATTTCAAGACGCTCAAGACAAGATAAGATGTTTACAACTTACAAGCCAGTGGAGCCGGACATTTTTACTGTGTCATATTTCAAGTTCAACTTCCAAAATGCCATATTTTTAAACTTTGTAATTCTATTTTTATCCATCCATCCTTCATTTACTTGCATACCACCATTTACAACGCACAGTATAAATACTGAGCTGCCTCTTCACTTTTTAAAAGTGGGCAGACCAAGTTCATTCAGTAAATTGTCATTATGACGGTTGTAGTTATGACCTTTTTTCCTTCGTGTTTTTAAAAACTCATCATTCATGATTGCCACAACCTACAATTAATAAGTACAAAGTTTGCTATATAGCTGACGCATGTCTACTAAAAGAACCTTTAGAATCGCTCCAATTTGAAAAATGATGCAAGTAATTATCTAGAAGATATATCAAGAAAGCAAAATGAGTCAGCGCACAAATATATTCCACTATTTTTTTGTATCTCGTTTAGCGCTTCAGTTAGCAAATAATGGTGACGATGCGCGCTACTGAGATTTGCACGTTAAGCCTTTTTTCTGTCGAACAACGACAATTTGGCATTTAATGTGTCATTCATTCATTCAAAAAGGTCGTCTGTGCCCTACTCATAATAACTTGCCACAAGACTATATAAACTAGCTGAAATTGACAAAATTCGTAGATCTGTGTGGTATAAAGCAATCGACAATACTCTTATCATTTTGCGCGTTAGCTGTGTACGTTCATGCTTCATGCACCCTGACTTTTTAGCATGTACACTTAAAACTAAAGTGCATCACTTTACATACTTACAGTACATGATTCATTCATTAGATTTTTACGATTCATTCATGACAAATTATTAAATAAATGACCGTGTTTTTTAAAAGTCTGTGTATATATAGGTAGATATGTATAAACTGTTTTACCTGTTCAAAAAAGTCAAAAACAATTAAAATATTTAATTGTCTTCTCTCCACTCCTCGCGGTTCACTTGCACTTATTGACACTATTTAGTTTAGCTAGTGTATAAAGCTGCTATTGATGATGCTAGCTCCCTTGCATCTTCCAGAGATCCATTTAATATCAAATTATAGAAAAATCACACCAACCGTCACTCAAGACGTTTGCTTTAATTTTGGAATTTTAAACTAAAATTCAGTGTTTGTCAGTGTAAAGCCCCCACAACTAAACGCTTTTCCATCCACCCACCAATTTGAAAAGGTGTGATTTTGTATTCTTTAAATAAATAAAAAAACTTCTTCCTATGATTGCGTTACACTTTTAAAAAATATTGCAAGCTCTTATATGTATATTTTCATCAGCTCGCGCAGCAGCAAAAAAAGCCTACATCACTGTTGTTTGTTAAATACACAATTAGATTTGTTGATTGCAACAGTTGTAGCAATTAAAATATTTTTATACTATGTATAAAATATTTTGATGTGTTGTTAGTGTCAGTAGTAGTAGTAGCAGTACTACATACAACAACCATTTCAAAACTCTAGCCGTCGTATTACACACTTGGGCTTCACATCTCCACTGACGAAAGTGCAAAACATGTCTGTTTCTCTACTGCTGCATTCTTCTTCTTCGTGTCTCTAGTCTATAATATCCCATTTTACAATATAACAAACAGCAGCCGTATTTACAGCAGCAGCGTTGCGTTGTTAGTTGTTATACTTTGCTGTTTTTTATACTCCACCATAATAAAATGTTACAATACAAACTTTACTTGGTGTTCAGTAGTGTTCTATTTGCTACTACTACTGCTTTTGCTGCTGTCTATTTTTTCTCTGTTTTGCGATTACAGAAAGGCTTACATGGGCTGAATGTTGAATTTTGTGTGAGTACACATTTTATACAGAAAAGAGAAAAAGTAGTAATAATATGTATGTATACGTGATGTCTTGCATGCAGTAAGTAGTAAAGTAGTAAAGTTTGTGTCTGTATTCTGTGTGTAGTCGTTTTACACGAGTTACAAGAAGATTCTCCCGTGTGCATTATTCATGTGTAATGGGAATGGGAAGGGAAGCAAAGGTAAAGTTGAGAGAGAAAACGTCGAAATGAGAGAGCCTATCATTTACTCGCCTTATTCATAATATTATTTTCATCATAGTGTGTGCCTAACAGACAGACAAAAGCTACTTAACTTATTTCTACCACCACACACACATATGCACGTTTTTTCTTGATTTCTTAGCGTACCTATTTAATTTAGCCACTTTTGTTACAATGCAAGTCGATAGATACATATTAACATTAATGGTGAGAGTGAAGAGAGAGAGATAAAGGTGAGCTGTATTAAATGGTAGCACAGAATACTTAAAGGGTAATATATATTTTATACGAATATATATGAAACCTATATGTGCTTGCTCTCACGATCATCACGATATTACACTTATAGTGTTTGCTAGTCGATGATAAGATGCACTTCTGCTGAGATTCTCTAGTGAAGTCGGTTCGTTTCTGTAGCGAGACGAAGAAACGAACTGCATTACACAAAAAGCAATCAAGCAATGCATTGCAGATTGCATTGCAGTGGTTCTTGTATTAAAAAATGCGTATATAAATATATGTACTTATATACGTATAAAAGATTCCATTTCCATTGTACCGTCTCTCTGTATAAGACATTATTAGACATTTAACGTTTTTTGCTAAAGCGAACCGAGCACATGCTTTATGCATGTCGTCCTTTGCGATGAAGCCAAACTGGATTGGATTCCCAGAGTGGCTTACTAAAGGGAATAATAATAATAAACTAAACAAATAATATTGCTGGCTCACTGCTGCTTTTTGATGTACAAAAAGAGCCCTAGACCCTAGCCATTGAATAATATATTTAGCATTTTTATTTTCGAAGAATGGCTTGAAACTTTTTTTTAGAGTCAAGCCATTTTCTGTAGCTTACTTTTCTAGAAACGTATAAGAAATGTAAGTATAAAGCGCTACTGTTGACATACATCTCTATTCTCTATATACGCGGTATGTGTGATCTATGTCATATACATTGTTCTTCTTTTTGCGTTTTTACTCTTAGGACGCGTCAATGGCTTTAGTGGCATTTTTATGAGTTGCTTCCAAAACTTCCAATTTGCAAGCTTGGTTGCGTTATAGACAGCCAGTCAGTCACACTTACATGAACTGACATAGACATTTTAGAGGAACGATGATGTTTTGATATTTTTTCAGCACGCTGCGCTTACTCACATGATCTTGCACGCAAATTAAAAGGTTGATTCATTTTCCTTGCTGATATAGTCTAAGTAGTCATTATGATCTCTCTGTCACTGTTACTGTGCGTGCCACAAACCAACAAATAAGAATGTTTATTCTCTTAATTAACGTAGAATCGTTAGGCATAGTTTACGCTGTAATCTGATACTGAAAAGTCGTTGGACTGAAACTTTTTTTTTGCACTCTTGTCCTTTTCATAGTTGTTTCTTCTATTCTACTGACAACTGATATAAGTACCAGTTATAATCAACTAGGGTATTAATTATAGCTACCTATTAATAGCAAATTTTCATATTAGTCCATCCTACAAAATCACATACGTCATTTCATGCCGTTTCTGTCTAAGTAGCGCAAAGACTGACTTTTTGATCTTTGATCATTTGCCATCTCCCGATGACACCAAATCATACACAAAATGTCATTCAGTTTCCCTTTGTCTCTCCTGGACTTGACTTATACTTTTATTCTATACTTGGTTTGTTCAAAATACAACATCATTTTGTTACTCTGTACGCACCTATTCGACTATAATATGTACTAACATGTAAATATCAAGTTTTTTCTACTTCTGAAAGACAATGACTCGCTCGGTTGGTTGGCAGTTTTCATTTCACTTCACGCTGCTAATTTTTATGAAACCATTTTGTTGGCATTGCTTTTGTTTAAGTTTGTATATTTTATGCATGTACATATTATATAGGTATGCATGTATTATAAATTGTAAGTACAATGTTATCTGCGTTTAAATATCCCTGCTTTTGTACATACTTATCTTGTTAAATGTTGACTTGCAGGAAGGTGCCACATGCTCACATGCGGTTTCTGAAAAGATCTCTGCGCTCAATATAATAAGAACATCAAACGCTCATTCATTTAAAGTTTAATAATTGATCTCGTACTTATCGAAACGTCGAATCATTGATGATGATAACGAGTACCTAACAGATTTAGTGTTTATGTTATGTAGGCATGTATGTATTCACAATGTACAAAATGTTTACTAATCCCATTTAAGGAAAGTTTTGCGTTTGTGCGTCATACTCCAAACAAATAAAATAATATGGAGGAGTATTTTGGTTGGACATTTATAAAAATAAATAAAATATCAAATGAAGCTGCTATCATAAATTGAGCCGCCAACAACTTAACCGCTGTATCCGTGTTATTTTTAAAGAGTCATTGATATTTGAAGGACGTATGAATATCAATCCTCCGTGTGCATTAGTAGTCGCGAAGTGATTTGTGATTCAAGTAGGTAGGGAGTATATAAAAAGATCTTGCTGACCAGTGACCAAACACACTAGCATAAAAGTTGAAGTTGTTCTGCTCGGTTTCGGTTCAAGTACAAGTCAGCGTTTTACATGCCGCACCCGCACCGCACAGAGTCACAAAATTGGTAAAAAATCAAGGTAAAGGCAAGGTAAAAGTGGTTGGTTTTTTGACAGCATTAGAAGATGCGACAAGAGAAACAAGAATATTACCTGGACATGGTTATGTTGACTTGAAAAAAAAAGATCTTATGAAACGCTCATAGCGATGACCTGTGAATGATTATAAATGCGTCCCTATTTCATAATAAGTATTTCATTTTTATCGTTGTATTATTTTGAAAGAAACGATGTTATGTAAAAAAAATGGGGATTGATCTCAATTGATCTGGAAAAGCTTCTGAGAAGCCAACTACAAACTAGTTTGCAATGAAAAACTAGTAAAACAGATAATATTCTTATTATATTTTAATAACATGATCTGTCAGTTACGTTAAACCTTTTCTCAAATATTATGAAATCAAAGTTATTTATAAGATATTTATTGATAGTTCAAGGAATACACTGAAAATGTTACATTTAGATCGCATCAAATCTCGACTATTCTTATTAGCAATTCCGTTATGAAGAGTGCCCTACAAAGCAAAATAACTCCCCATTATTCTGCACAAGTGAACATAATTAGGTAAGTTATCGGCGAGGTCACTGGCTTACAAAAGCTATCTTCAATAGTATCTTCCTTTCAACAAAAGCAGCAATGAATACACACGTTTCAGCTATTCTGGAAGAAAGAAACCCTTGTTCCACACAATTTCTAAAGTCTTACTTTCTTCTTCTTTTGATATCTCACTCGCTTGCCTCAATGAACAATAGTTCCTTTCAATAGATGAGCATGAAAGAAATATTTCTTTATTTATATTTCATTCGAGGAAGATGATAAACATAAAGAACAAGATGGCTTATTCATTGACAATGAATTCAAGTCATTCTGCTGTAAGACGTAAAGGAGAATGAAAGGTTTCACAACAAAGAGCTTAGCCAACCAAACTGATCAAATGCATAATATACTTTTCTTGAATGAATGATGAATAACTGGAACAGTAAGCATTTTACTTGGTTGTTCTCACAGAGTAAAAAACAAACGTTTATTACAAACAATCAACAATCAAATGTTTCAAACAAATCCTAATTTTAAACAACATACATACAATTAATCATACATTACCACAACAAAATCTAAAA
Organism: Sinella curviseta; assembly: GCA_004115045.4. Classification (NCBI taxonomy): domain Eukaryota; kingdom Metazoa; phylum Arthropoda; class Collembola; order Entomobryomorpha; family Entomobryidae; genus Sinella; species Sinella curviseta. The sequence goes on from CM023201.3 coordinate 57,794,609, forward strand.
CTATGATTTAACATGATCCTTGCTGGGTCCTAAGCTTTCACCAGTTTTTGAACCAAGGTGGTTTCTGGGATTTTGCCTTCCTCATCCTTCTTCTTCTCCGCTTCCGTTTCTTTCTTCTTTCATCTTCGCTTACTTCCGCGTGACTTTCGCCTTCATCAGTAAGCGGTGGGGGTTCGTCCTCCAAATCCACTACTGGGGGCTCTTCTACCGGCTTTTCGGTTTCCTCTTTGGGCTTTTCCATACTTTTCTTCTTTGCAGTCGCTTTCTTTGTATTTTTCTTTTTTGTCTTTACTTTGACTTCTGAAGGAGTGGCTACAACTACACTTTTCTTTGGCTTATCATACTTGGCGGCAATCGCATCAATTTCATCTTCCGTCTCCTTTGCCAACTTGAAGGGCTCTGGCTCAACGATTTCCGGTTCTGGAGCCACTTCCGGTTCCGGTGCTATTATTATAACGTTTAAGAAATAAGGTTTGCTTAAATGGGTTGAAAAGGGAAATTATACAGTGTATCTGTGAATTGGATTATGTTGGAGTTTTTTACCAGCTTCCGGCTTGTCTCCCTTTTTCTTTGCTCCAGCCTTAGTGCCACTCTGAACTTTAGCTTTGACAGTTCCTTTCTTCCCTGCTTTTTCTCCCTGTCTGCCCCTACCACTCTCATCCGCATCTTTTTTCTGTTTACTATGAAGCAAATGCTTCTCCCTCTGCTTTTTCTCCTCAGCAGTGATTGCTTCTTCCTGACCTTCATGACCTTCAGTGACCAACCGCTGAGCATCGCTCATCCACTGACCCACAAACCCAAATTTAACCCTTGACATGAGTTTGTTAAAGTTACTGCGTTGCTTGATCAGCATGATCTCGTCTTCTGTCGGGGGAGGCACAGTTGACCAGCGAGATTTTTTCCCATCTTTGGAACTGGCAGAAGGGTCGGTTTTATTTGTGCTCAAGTCCAAATCACTCCCATTCTCATCGTTCAGCATTTCTTCCTTTCGCATCAACTTCTTGTTTTCGCGAATCAGATTATTGATGTTCTTGATGAGGACCAATGCAGCAATGGCTTCGATAAGAATGAAGAAAAAGTGGACCAGCGTGGCAACAAAACCGTAATAGCCCATCCAAGCCCTTAAATTCAGGCAGAACTTCTCCAGTTTGTACATGCAACCGTCTTGCACAATCCTCTCCTGAAATCTGGTGGCCAGTTCTTTACCAGCCAAAGGATTTGCCCACATGTGAACACCGTGACTGCAGTAAATATTGCGTATCCACCATTGTCGACAGCACGAATTGGGAATCACCATCTCAGACTCGTCCAATTCGGATCTGGACAGAAACCAATCACTTTCGGGGAATCGAGCTGCCAAATAGTCGGCCCATCCATCAGCGCCGCAACATCCCAGGCCAATTTGTAACGCATCTAATTCCATATTAATTACTTTATCCTTGTCGGCTTCTTCCTCGGTCGTTTGGATGGTCGTTCCATACCAGTGAACAAAGTTTTTCAGGATTTCTCGAACAGCCTTCAAGTCTCGTACATCGCATATCGAAGTGAAAGCAACCACGGCGCAGATAACGAATTCCCCCAAAACGATCACACCGTCCACGGCAATATGCTGAATGAGTATGGCTTTGTAGCCCTGAAGACATGCATTGATCCCGACCATCACATTGATTAAATTTGCCAGCTCAAGGCATATGAGGACCAGTCCAAAGTAGTGGACATCGGTCAACTTGGTTCTCAGAATAGGAAAGTTATTCGCTATTTTGAAATTGTATCCCTTCCCGGAACTAAAATCCCCGTGTGGATCATCAGTAAATCTTTACAGGGAAGATAGTAAAAACTTTTTTGTTGCTCTGCTATATCTTTGATGTCAGTATTGTTTTCGTTCACCAATTCCGTACATGGTGGAATAGAGAACATTCCCGTGCTCGCCTTCCAGGTTAAGGTGGATGTTCCAATTATACAAAAGTAGGTGGACACGCAGAGGCTAGTTAGGTTGAACACTATAAAGGCAAAGTCCGGCACGTACCACATGAATTTTTCCTTTTTGTGCTCGTCCGCTTTGGAGTGGTGCTTTTGATGGGGGTTCGGCTTGTAGATCAGGGTATTTATGTCAATGTACGGATGACCTTCGTCAGTGATGGTAACGAGTTCGGTGAAGGAGGTGTTGGAGGCCTCGGTAAATTGGGAGTTGAGCGAGTTTTGAACGCTTAGTCGGCTTTTGCCGGGGTCGCTGGTGGTCAATGAGTTGGGAACACTGGCCACCGTTTTTTGTGAGAGACACCGATCCTTCATGTCTTTGCGTGAAGC